>CAUYLG010025639.1:0-125974 GCA_963573385.1 Cacajao melanocephalus
CCTGGGCAGTAGAACAAGAATCCTGTTCTCTCTCCCTCTTTTCCTTCCTCTTTCTTTCTCTCGTACAGTCTTTTTTTTTCTTTCTTTCACTCTCACTTTCTTTCCTCTCTTTTTCTTTCTTTCAAAAAAAAAAAAAAGAAAAATAGCATTTTGAGAAATGTATTGTACATTCTTTGGGCGTGTTCTTGCCCTGTGACCATGCAGCTGGTCAGCAAGAAAAACAGGAGCCTTGAGATGCCTGGAAACTTTGCTGAGACTATGGGGAGAATAGATAAGGTAGGTTTTACACGGAGTTAGTTAATTTTAAGCAGAGCTGGGAGTTAGGTTTTATATTAAACAACGCACAACACAGCAAAATTTATTATATAGCAACTACAAATTATAAGGTTTTCTTTTTACTATTATCGCCATTATTTAACTCCCTTCATTCCCCCCTTTGTTGCTTTTTATAAATAACACTTTAATAGACAGCAACACCGATACTTTAAGCATTTAAGTTACTTTTACCTTTAGAGGTATGCCATTTTTGGTTTGTTTTTGTTTTCTTTTTCCTTTTTCTTCTCTTTTTTGATTTAATTTGATTGATGTTTCTATGAGCTTATTTACTAGATTTACTTAAGTATATTTATGACTTTGTAGCTGAATGTCAGGGTGGAAGGGTTAATTGTGTTCTAGAGCTTTTTAAGAGAACCCTTTTGGGAGAAGTGCCTTTGTACTTTTGGTGGACAGCAGGCTGGTGTGTTAGCTTATAGTAAGTGTATAGCACCAAGTTGAATTTTTTAGCACCAGGTTGAGAGTTTCTTTTCTGCCATGAGAGGCACAAAATGAACTTTTAATGCCTGATGGCCCCTTCGCGACTGTGCCTGTTTTACGTTGTCCTTCCTCTGAGGACGTGTCTTTGGCTAAGCAGCCATCCACCTGGGGCCAACCAGGGCAACAGTTTGGAGGTTGGAAGGCTCTCGGGGGCTGACCTATTACACACCTTTAAGTTGTTTTTCCTGTCAGTTGCCTGCTTGGGAAAGATGGTATTAGTAATGCTTTTTGGGCTCTTAACAGAATACTTGGTTTGTTTGAGCTTGTTTTATCCAGACTTTCGCTAACAGTTGGGTTTAGCTAGATGAACATGTTATTTTGAAGTAGTTTTGTTTTTTTCTTGGGGTATAGGCCAGTACTTAATTAATGCCATTAATTGACTGGTGGTTTAGTTGGCTACTGCTGCTTGTATAGTTGACTGAATACTCCCAATTAAGAGAGGGGTAAGAGTCAAGAAAGTATTAGGCATCCTCCTATTATGATTACTACTCCCCCTATTAGGGTTTTAAAACCTCTAAACCATGAAAACCATTTTCCAAAGAGGGAATCTGGTGACTACCCTTTCCAGGTTTGTACTGGAACATGAGCTAGTTTTTGCATTTTGGCAGTAATATTTATGACTGCTTGTTTATTATTATTAATTTCTAGACAGCAGTTTGATAAGTTAAACTTTTTACATACTTTTCCTTTTTGGGCTAAAAGATAATTTAATGCTAGTTTGTTTTGGTAAATGGCATTTTTTATCTGTGTGGCTAGTACAGCTAGCAGTTTGAAAGCTTTGGATGTTTCATTGGTTATGATTTTTAGAACTGCCTGCAGCCTAATGATGTGGTTTATTATATAGATGGGACCCATTTTGTGCCCAAGTAGCTGGACTATAATAATTATTAATTATTTTTGGGGGGCTAATCTGTGTCTTTCCAGTTTCCTATTTGTACATTTATTATAATTGTACCAGCGTATAGCATTACTAATCCAAAGCGGGATTTAAGTAAGCACGGTCTGCTTTCTTTGAGGGTTATAGGTTTTGCAGTTGCACCATGTACACGTGGTTAGGACTTTCGTAGCAAGTTGGGGTTACAATTATTTTTTATTTTGAAGGAGTGTTTTTACTACCTGTTAGGCATCTAAGTATAAGGACACACTTCCCTGATGAGAAGGGGATTGTAAAGAGTTTCTTTTCCCGTTCTTTCATGGAGCTCAAACCATACCCCAGGTAAAAGTTTGGAATTATAGCACACATAAGGCTGATTATTACCCGGATTACAATTGAATAGGTAGTTTGATTATATATGCAAGTTTCTAAGGAAGCTCCTGTATACTCATAATGTGTTTGGTATAGCAAAGTTTTTAACTTGTGTATTCCCTATTCATGTAGTGTGGGTGCACATAGGACACCCATTTAGGACGTCCCCCCTTACTAGACTTGCCATAAGGGCTAACGTGAGCAAAATGAAAGGCAACATTTTTACACCAAGACTGGGCAAGGAGTGCTTTTTCCTGGGAGCAATGACAACATAGTAATAGGATAGTTAATATTACTGAAATAACAACAAGGTTTAAGATTTTGCTTAAGATTTTAGTTTACATTTACTTATCCAGTGGAGATTCCTCATGCTTCGGCCGTGCGTTGACTAGTCAACTTCCTGATGTGTGACTAGAACAGGGCTTGATGATTTTTCAGGGTCGTCTGCATCTGGGACCAGACTGGGCTGGTCCTGGTCCTTGTTGAGGATGCATCTTAAGGTTAGCCTGGCGGGATGCTCCGGATCTGGCTGACTGGTTCACTTGTCTTGGCCTGCTGGCCTTAACTTGCTGCGATGAATCCAGGGAACAACTTTAACAACTTTAATAGCAGTGGCGGATGGATGAGGTTACAATAAAAGGGCCATCCCATGTACAGTTCAATGTGGTTGGGTTTCACTTCTTAACCCAGAGTCTACCAGTTTAAATGAATGGATTGTTGTTAAACCTATAGGTATTTTTTTTTGGTACCCGCCTTTGTACTTGTGTTATGGCTTTACCTAGGGCCTACATTTATTTCCTTAAAGTTTATTTGCTTTAACTTCCCTGAACTCTGGGGACAGTAGGCAGTATGTAATCTCCAATTTATTTTAACAGTTGAGAGAGATTTTGAACAATTTTAGCTACAAAGGCCAGTTCATTGTCAGATCCTAGAGTCAGAGGCACCCCAGACCTGGGGATGATATTTTTAATAAGGCTCTGGTCACCTTTCTGGCGTTTTCAGTTTGAGTGGAGAATGCTTTAACCCACCCGGAGTAAGTACAGACAAATACCAACATATACTGATAGCCTCCTGCTTGAGGCAATTCCGTAAAATCTACAAGTAAGTTTTTACAAGGTACTGCCCATGTTCCTTGAATTCCTCGGGGCTGGGTTGGCCCTTGCCATGGGTGGTTCTGAACAGAAGTTAAGCATTTCCCAACAGAATGGGAAAAAATTTTTGCAGTCTACCCATCTACAAAGGGCTAATATCCAGAATCTACAAGGAACTAAAACAGATATACAAGAAAAAAACAAACAAACCCATTCAAAAGTGGGTGAAGGATATGAACAGACACTTTTCAAAAGAAGACATATGAAACCAACAAGCATATGAAAAAATGCTCATTATCACTGGTCGTTAGAGAAATGCAAATCAAAACCACACTGAGATATCATCTCACGCCAGTTAGAATGGTGATCATTAAAAAATCTGGAGACAACAGATCCTGGAGAGGATGTGGAGAAATAGGAACACTCTTACACAGTTGGTGCGAGTGTAAATTAGTTCAATCATTGTGGAAGACAGTGCGGTGATTTCTCAAGGATCTAGAAATAGAAATTCCATTTGAGCCAGCAATTCCATTACTGGGTATATACCCAAAGAACTATAAATTATTCTACTATAAAGACACATGCACATGTATGTTCATTGCAGCCCTGTGTACAACAGCTAAGATCTGGAACCAACCCAAATGCCCATCAGTGATAGACTGGACAAAGAAAACGTGGTACATATACACCATGGAATACTACGCAGCCATAAAAAACGATGAGTTCGTGTCCTTTGTAGGGACTTGGATGAATCTGGAAACCATCATTGTCAGCAAACCGACACAAGAACAGAAAGCCAAACACCGTATGTTCTCACTCATAGGTGGGTGTTGAACGAGAACACATGGACTCAGGGAGAGGAACATCACACGCTGAGGGCAGTTGTAGTGGTTAGGAGAGAGACACTGGGGGATGGGGAGGGAGGGGAGGGGAGGAGAGGGAGGGATAACATGGGGAGAAATGCCAGATATAGTATGCACCTGAAGTAAAATAAAAAAATTTTTTTAAAAATAGACAAAAGAGCTGAATAGATAGAGGCTGGTAAGGGTAGTTGTGAGGGGTGTTGGGGGAGAAGTGGGATGGTTAATGGGCACAAAATAATAGGTAGAATGAATAAGGTCTAGTATTTGATAGCACAACAGGTTGACTACAGTCAGTTAACAATAATTTATTATACTTTATAGTAACTAAAAGAGTACAACCGAAATGTTTGTAACACAAACAAATGGTAAATACTTGAGGTAATGGATACATCATTTACCCTGATGTAATTATTAGGCATTGTATGCCTGTACTGAAATATCTCATGTACTCCATAAATATATACAACTACTATGTATCCATAAAAATTAAAAATAAAAAAATTGAAAAGAAAAAAATAGAATAAATGAAAAAATAATAATAAATAAAAGGATGTACCATAACACAATAAAGACCGTATATGAAAAGCCCACAGCTAACATCATACTTGACAGTAGAAAAGTTGAAAGCTTTTCTTCTATGATCAGGAACTAGACAAGAATACCCACTCTCATGACTTCCATTCAACATAGTTAATAGAAGTCTTTGTTAGAGAAATCAGGCAAAAAATAAAAAAATAAAAACATCAGAATTGGAAAGGTGGAAGTTATATTGTCTTTGCTGACAGCATCTTATGTATAGAAAACCCTAGATCGCTTCTCGGCCTTTTGGCTAAGAGTAATTGTAGAAAACCCTAAAATCCACACACACAAAAAAAAAACTGTTAAAACTAACCAAAGAATTCAGTGAAGTTTTAAGATACAAAACCATCAATAGCATTTCTACACACTAACAACAAAATATCTGAAAAAAATAAAAAACAATACCATTTACAATAGCTACACACACACACACACACACACACACACACACACAGAGGAATAAATTTAACCAAAGAACTGAAAAATCTGAAAAATTCACAAAAGAAATTTGAGACACAAAAATATTGAAAGATACCCAATATTCATGAATTGTAAAAATTAATTTTGGTAAAACATCCATACTACCCAAAGTGATCTACAGATTCAATGTAACCACTGTCAAAACTCCAATGCCATTTTTCACAGATATAGACAATCTTAAACTTCACATGGAACCACAAAATACCTCAAACAGAAAAACAATATTGAGCAGAAAGCACAAAGATAGATGCATCATAATGCCTGATTTGAAAATCTTCTACAAGGCTACAGTAATCAACATGGTACTGGCACAAAAACAGGCACGCAGACCAATAAAACAGAATAGAGACCAGAAATAAGAAACCAATTTTGGAAAAAGATGTCAAGAATGCACAATAAAGAAAGGACAGTCCCTTCAACAAATGATGGTGGGAAAACTGGATAACCACATGCAGTAGAATAAATTTCGACTTTTTTTTACATCATATACAAATTAACTCAAAATGGCTTAAATACTTAAACACACAACCTGAAACTGTGAAACCACTGGAAGAAATCCTAGGAGAAAAGCTTACTGGCATTGCCAGGGAATGGTATTTTGTTTGTTTTTTGTTTTTGTTTTTGAGACGGAGTCTCGCTCTGCTGCCAGATTAGATTGCAGTAGTGCCATCTCGGATCACTGTAACTTCCACTTCCCAGGTTCCAGCGATTCTCTTGCCTCAGCCTCTTGAGTAGCTGGTATTAGAGGTGCCCACCACCACACCTGGCTAATTTTTGTATTTTTAGTAGAGAGGGGGTTTCACCATGTTAGCCAGGCTGGTCTCAAACTCCTTACCTAAGTGATCCACCTGCCTCGGCCTCCCAAAGGAGGGAATGGCATTTTGAATATGATTCCAAAAGCACAGGAAACAAAAGCAAAAATAGACAAATGGGATTATAGCAAACTAAAAGCCTCTGTCCAGCCAAGTACATGATTAACAAACAGAGTGAAGAGACAAGTCTGCAGAATGAGAGAAAATATTTGCAAACCATATGATAATAGTTTGGTTCTGTGTCCCCACCCAAATCTCATCTCGAATTGTAATCCCCCATGTGTCAAGGGAGGGATCTGGTAGGAGGTGAGTGGATCATGAGGGCAGTTTCCCCCATGCTATTCTCATAATAGCGAGTGAGTTCTCACAAGCTCTGATGGTTTTATAAGGGGCTCTTCCCAGTTCGCTCTCTGCTTCTCTTTCCTGTCACCATGTGAAAAAGGTCCTTGCTTCTCCTTCACCTTCTGCCATGATTGTAAGTTTCCTGAGACCTCTCCAGCCACGTGGAACTGTGAGGCAACTAAACCTCTTTCCTTTATAAATTATCCAATCTTGGGTATTTCCTTATAGCAGTGTGAAAAACTAATACACCATACATTTGATGAGAGCTTAATATCTAGAATATATATAGAACTCAAACTACTAAACAGCAAGAAAACAACCAGATTTAAAAACAGGCTAAAGACTTGAAAAAGACATTTCTCAAAGGACAAAGAAATGGCCAATAGTTACATGAAAAAAAAATGCTCAACATCATTAATCACCAGGGAAATGCAAATTACAACCACATAAGATGTCACCTCACACCTGTCAGAATGGCTATTATCAAAAAGATGGAAAATAAGTGTCAATGGGAAGAAAATGAAATCCTTTCACACTGTTAGTGGGAATGTAAATTAGTACAGTCGTAATGGAAAACAGTAAGGGGGTTTCTAAAAAATTAAAAATAGAACAACCCTTTGAGCCAATAACCCCACTTCCGGGTATATATCAAAAGTATATAAAATCAGCATGTCAAAAAGATACCTGCACTCCCATGTTTTATTTTGGCATTATTCACAATAGGCAAGACTTGGAATCAACCTAATTGTCCATACCATATGATTTCTCACTCATGGAGAATCTAAAAAAGTGAAACTCAAAGAAGCAGAGAATAGAATAGTGGTTCTCAGGGGCTAGAGATGGAGGGTGAGATTGAGGAGATGTTGGTCTTTCTGCTGAAAGGAAGAATAAGCTCAAGAGTTCTATTATATATCATGGTGACTATAATTAATAACAATATATTGCATAATTAATAACAATATATTGTATACTTCAAATTGCTAACAGATTTTTAACTGTTTCCACAACAAATATGTGAGGTAATGCAAACATTATTAACTCCATTTAGACATTCATATATATATATAAAAAACATGTTGTATACCGTAAATATATACAAATTTGTCAAACAAAAATTTAATTTTTTTTTCTTTTGAGATGGAGTATTGCTCTGTCACCCAGGCTGGCATGCAATGGCATGATCTTGGCTCACTGTAACCTCCACCTCCCTGGTTCAAGTGATTCTTCTGCCTCAGCCTCCAGAGTAGCTGGGATTACAGATGCCCACCACCACGCTCAGCTAATATGTATATTTTTAGTAGAGGCCAGGTCTCACCATGTTGGTCAGGCTGCTCTCAAACCCCTGACCTCAGGTGATCCACCAGCCTCAGCCTTCCAAAGTGCTGAGATTACAGGCATGGGCCACCACGCCTGGCCTAATTCTTTTAGAAAACACAATGGTGTGTGTTAAAGAGGAAGGGTATCTGTTAAGAAACAGGAAAAGTTGCTGGAATACAAAAAATAAGATGAACCATATTTTAATTCAGCTTCACAATGAAAGTGACAGTTTTCCCTTTCAGTTGTATATAATCCAGTCCCTAGAACACCAACAAATTTATGGTTGCATGGAAAACAGATTTGATAACTTCGTGAGAAACAACAGATTTTTCATTAGTGAAGGTCTGTAACTATAAACAGAGGTATTTAAACACAGGCCATCTCTCAGTAGCAATAAATTAAGAACCACAAATATAAAAATAAATTATATACTATTTCATGTGCTGAATACAATTTAAATTTAGTTACAGTATACAACACAATAAATTCTACTCATTTCCTCATTCATGGAAATATATCTTTTCTACAACATCTTTTCAGGGGAAAATGTAATCATACATTTATAAACATGCTATGAACTTAAAAAATGATGAACTGTCAAAATAATTTTCATAATTAATTATCCCACTGAGTCGAAAATTTAAAAATTCAACATATTATTTATTATTTAATCTATTTAAAATGCTTTGACATAGGAAGCAGAAAAGATATGCTTGAGGAATGAACAATATAAAAAGTAGGAAAACATGGGATTATGATGCATAAAGTGAGATATACTATAAGTAATTCAAGCAGGCTTTTGATAGAATTCAATCTGTTTAATGTACTAGAAAGAAAATGTATTTAAAGTTCAATTGCTATTTCCAACCAAGGAAATTTTTAGCATCAAAGCACCTGCTTACTCATACTTTTTCATTAAAATTTCTTTTGAGACTGAATAAAGCAGCAATCAAATTTAAAAATAAAATAAAAAACAGAAATAAGTGAATAACCATATATTTTCTCTTCTTTTTTTCTCTGGAAATATATATGGTATATCATGTTGATGACTCAGTAGATGGCACTGTTCCCATTAAATCAAAATAGATCTAATAATCTGGCCTAAAATGCCATAACAGGAAACAAGGCACACAGGCCTAACCAAGAACACTAATGTGCTTTTACCAAAAATATAAAACAATATTCTGAACATTTGTATTAATGTTCTAAGCCAATCAAATATTAAATATGGTGAATATTTACAGAACATTTATTTCTTTCCTACTGTAGCTTCATTAGCATTCTACAAGTTTTCTTCTGGAAAATTAATGATCTAATACCACCACTAATGAAAACTAACTTGGTTATTCTCATCTAATTAAAATGTGAAATAACAGTACTTCCTAATTTTTAACAGTGCCTTATTAAAAATAGAATATTTGAGAATGTTTTCAAAATACTAGGCTGACATCATCCAGTTCTGAATGTGCACTTATAAATATTTTCTTCTTAACCATCTTCATTTACTGACTGGCATAGTTACCTAACTTTCTATGAGTTAGCTACCCTAACTTAAGCTCCTTAATGGCAGGGAATACATCTTACACTTTTTATAGATCTTGCAGCACTTGGTAACTGAGTATACCCATTATATCCTCAAAAAACACCTACTTAACAAAGGTACAAAACAAAGTTAATCACTAAACATAATATTCTATGACAAAATGTATTAAACAATTATTTACTGAGTGGAGCATACATCAGTAAACAAAAGCAACAAAAATAATACCAGTAAGACCTATATCCCAGACTGGTAATTTAACATGCAGATTTTATATCTGAGTAAAGTTATGAGATTATCATTCCCAAAGGAAATAATTCACAAATAAACCAGGTTACATTACTGGCCATAAGAGATCCTGTTGTCATTTATTCATTCGTTTAAAAGATTTACTGAGAACCCACAATGTACTCTATGGTTTTACAATCCCAGATCCAAACAAATCCCTAGGGAATTTTAAAGAGCATCAAGACAATCCTAAATCTAACATTGTCTTGTTCTACATCTGGACAGAATGATCAGGCCCCTGGAAGACTTCAAATGAAAGTAATTCAGTATTAAATCGCCTTACCTACTTGTACGGTCTAGCATTAGAGCCACTGCTGCCAAAACTACGCCACCATCCAAAGTCCCCTACGCTGCTAAGAAGATCTATGACTGACAACACGTCTAAGATCTAATGTTGCTCTGGAGTCTCCACTTTCTCCAACCCTATATGCACAAAATTCCAGGGATGGATTTGGCTCTGGTACCTGCTTCTCTGTTTCCTTACTCATCCTTTTTCTGGGGTCTGGAAGCCATCCATGCCCCAGAAATATGTTAAATGGCAGAATTATGCTGCAAGATGATCATTCCTTCTCTACAAGATGAATTTCCTGATATGCCATGCCCACCTGAGTGGTGCTAGCTCCATTTGAAAACGTAGTGGCAACAACACTGTTTCAAAGACAACCTAATCTGCCACATCTTTTGGTTACTCTCTTACATTTTCAGCTTAATTTACAGTCAGCATCTACAGCCAAATCTATACTCCAAAGTCCCAAAGAGCTCTAAAGAAGCTAACTCTAAGTCCCAAGCTCCTTAATAAATCTCAACAGCCTTGTGTTGCCAACAGAAATCTAGTCATTTGCCCCAAACTGTGATGTTCTCTGCTCTATTCCACAAAATATTTAGTTGTATTATATAGACACTCTTAAGTCACTAAAATGCAAAATAACTCCAGTTCAAAAAACAAACCAACAAAAAAAAAATTAAGTAATTGCCTCTCAGTGCTAGGTGTAATTAAAGAACAGATGAACAAGATAAAATTCTGTCCCTCAAGGAGCCTCAAGTCTAGTGGGGTTAAAAGACACAGTAAGTTAACATGGTGCAGGGAAAGCATACAACTCAGACTACGAAAAATGTAGACAATAAAGTATTTACCAACTGCCTTTGTGTTAAAGACCCTGTCAATACAATTCCTTAGTATTTGTATTCCTTCATAAAACAGCACAGCTGTCCTTTCATGTCAGCTGCAACATTTTTTAAAAAATCTCAAAGCCTAGAATTTATGTTTCTTGTAAGCCTATTTGATTAAATAGAAACATTTCTTCAATTAGGGCTGTTAAATACCTGAATGGATTACAGCAAAATGGTAGCATTTCTTTCTTTATATTTTTTTAAGTAGGCTATAGATCCTTAAACTTCAAAGATGCTTAAGTTTAAGGTTCTTCAAGGCAGTAAGATCAATTAACTAAATTCCTAGTAATATAAAAAAATAGTAGGAGGATGGAAGGAGACTTTTTGAAAACTGACATGAAATGATGAGTTCAGTAAATGCTAAAATTATCACTCTTGATGAAGATAAGAAGAATCTTTAGGATTGATAAACTGATAGTGTAAGAAAGAAACAGAAGATCTCAAAATGAATAGATAGAAAGCAAGAAGATGAATTTTCCTTTTACTTTTATTTTGGTTTTGCTCCTATATTGCTTGTTTTTTCTGAAAGTCTTAAAAGAATTTTTCAAATCTGAAACTCTGTCTCCAATACATACTTACCTATTTTTAATATCAGATTACTTATGTTAAGTGTGGTGAAATGACAAAGATAAAATTAAAATTGCAAAAGTAAATCAATTATCTGTTAGTTCACTCATACATTACATAGTATCTTTTGCTACTGCTTTCTTGATTTTTCAAAGTTGGAACAACAATAACTGTGACTAGGACAGTAATGATCATTAACACTTTATAATATTATCCTTTTACATTGATTATTTTAGTCCTAACAATCACATGTGGTCAATAAGTTTGTAATCAAAGTATATATAAAGGCCAGGCATGGTGGCTCACACCTATAATTCCAGCACTTTAAGAGGCCAAAGCAGGAGGATCACTTGAGCCCAAGAGTTCAAGACCAGCTTGGGCAACAAAGCAAGACCCTTTCTCTACAAAAAAAGTTATAAAATTCGCTGAGTGTAGTGGTGCATTCCTACAGTCCTGGCTACTTGGGAGGCTGAGATGAAAGGATCACTTGAGCCTGGGAGGTCAAAGTTGCCATAAGCTGTGATCGAGCCACATACTGCAGCCTGGGTGACAGAGTGAGACCTTGCTTCAAAAAAACAAACAAAAAAAACCACACAGGTTAGATAGGGGAGAATTCTGAGTAAGTTCCTCACCACTGGCTAAAGGAGAATAGTAGCCACTGTTGAAAAGCCACTCAGAACCATCTAGCCTATCTCTTCTACAAAACAAAATCCTTAACCTGCAAAAACTGCACCTGACGGCACTGGCGCAATTTCATTGAAACTAGGTGAGAAATGCTGCCAAGACCCATCTGGCCTATGTCCTGTAAGTGACAAAATCCTTTATTTTTTAGGGGAAGAACATCAGTATCATAGTTTGGTGGAAGCTAAGAGAGGAAAAACATGGGGACAGAGACAACTCTACTTCTTGGGGAGTAATACAAATACACGCTAGTCCCAGCATTAAGACTGGAAGAAGGACAAGAAGACAAGTAAAAGCCATATTCCCAAGACCCAGGTTCATAATGTCTGCCTAAAATTGAGGTTTAATGATAATATTACTTGACAGGAGAGCGTGTACAACACACTGAAATATGCACGCACACACATCCACTTTTATCCATACCACCAAACACATGAACATATGCATGCACATGCGCACGCACACCAAATCTTACTATCCCTACCTCACACTGGGCTGGAAGCACTGATATTTTTGTAGGAAATAGAAAATAAAGGAGGCAGAAATGATACATTGCTATTTGCTACATGTATCAAAATACTGGATTTGTGTTCAAAGGGAATCATCCTAAGCAAAAGACTATACTTTAAATACCTTCTACTCCTTGCTTTCAACTACTGGCTAGTTTTAAGACTTAGGAAAGCCTCAGGCCCTACTTAAATAAAAGGGATGACTATATTAGCATTACCCAAGACACTTTAAGAAAAAAAAAAAGTTTTAGTCATTCTAAGTAAAAATAGAAAAGTAAAAGATAATGTATTTTTTGTATAAATTAAATTTATTGAATTTATAAAACATTTTTATTCAGTAACTTTGTCTTTCCAACTTTTTTGATATTCAAATCTTCCATTATGATATAATGGTGACAGTTTATTTTAGTTTAATTTTATTATGATCTTATTTACAAAAATAAAGTTATACTTCTTTGTCCATCCTCCAAATTTTTAAATACATTTTTCTAGTCCATAAAATCCAAAAATCTAAGAACTACCAAGGTAGATGATAAGGACAGCTTTTTTTTTTAACCTAATCTCCCTATAATTTAATAAGGAATCACATTTACATAGAGACAGTTATAAATTCCCCAGATGTATAAAGATGAATAGGAACTTCAGAAATCATTAGGAAGTCATATATGTTCATGCCCTCTGAATGTTTCAAATGAAATAAGAAATTATTCATCAAACACTTACTATGTACTTACCATAAAAGCAATGCAAAACACTAAGATAAAAACTTGCTATGCTCTATGAATTAAACTCTAAATATCAGAACCAAGGGCTTGCCAGTAAGCAAGAAAAGCCAGACTAGAAATTGCCAGCATTTAAGAGAATGATAAGCATTCAGTGAATGGAAATGCAAGCCATCAGAATTAGCAAGATTAAGCTGGCCAAAAAAAAGGAAAAAATAAATCAAAAACCAGCCATGAGGCCTTAGTTTTAGGAGCAGGTTTTTCCACACAAAGATATGGTAGTAAATCAGGCAGAATATTGAAAATGAACTACTAGAAAAAGGTTTGGTCACAAGAAATAAAGGAAGACATTAGAACTGGGATGTAAAATGATACTATAACAACCAGCTTAGTTACTAGTTTAGGATTGCTTACATTTCCTTTAGAGAAAGGATTGGTCCTAAATTAAGCTCTGGCTGAATGAATATGTGAATGCTCAAATGAGCATTAAACAGCCCCACAAGAAAAATTTAGAGAGCTAAAAGGAAAAGGAGTGAAGTCATTAAGATGAAACCTGGTATTCAAAAATAATACAGAAGGAACTCTTCATTCCTGCTTTTCAAACAGTAGGCCTATCAAAAATGAATCAGGTACATATATAGCAAACCCATCATGTAGCAACAACTACACATGTAGTATGCAGCTTAAATTATGTCATAATACACTGTGTAAAAACTTAGTGACATGAGGTGTTATACTCCATATTATTCTTGAAAATCATATTTCTAGCATTCAAGGAACTATGTTTATTAGTCTCATAATTAAAAGTTATTATTTGAGAGGTCTAGAGCTTTGAAGCTTATTTTATAAGAAGTGCTTTATAGACTATATATTTATATCAATAAAATCCCTTAAAGGAGAAAATGGATTTTAAATGCATAGTTTGTAGGCAGAATATCTCCCCACCAAAGATGTCAATGTCCTAATCTCTAGAACTTGTGAATGTATCTTACACATGAAGAAATTCAGAGTATGCCACCCCAGAATACGCCACTTTGGCATAAGGATTATTTTGAGCTAAGTCAACTGAGAAAAGGCAAGTGTGCGCGCACACACACAAACCCACACACACACAAAATCCTCTGCCCTCCTCCTCTCTACTAGAAAGGGCAGGACTACTGGATTCTTAGTTGATGCTTCACCACCAAAGACAATTCTAGACGCTTATCAACCAAAAGACAGCACTAGAGGAATCTACTTAACAAACCTTACTATCCCTTATCTTCCATTAATTTCCCCATATATTTATTATCCTGCAATTTGCTGTTCTTAGTAGCTCAAAGTCCCTTTCCTTTGTCCTGTCATCCCTCTACAAATTTATTCTTCTTTGGTTAAAATGACATATAAGCCCAAATTTCAACGACCGTTTTGAGTTACTCATCATTGAGTACTCTCCTATGTATAAACAATCCACATGTTAATAAATGTGTTTCATTTTCTCTTATCTGTCTCCTCCACCCAAATTTTATTATGGTATAACTGACAAGTAAAAATTATATACATTTACAGTATACAATGTGATGTTTTGATATATGTAATATTGTAAAAATGATTCAATCAAGCTAATTAACGTATCCATCACCTCACAAACTTATTTTTTGTGGCAAACACATTTAAAATCTACTGTTTGAGCAATTTTGAGGTATACAATACAATAGTCATCATGCTGATATAAATCCACAAAATGTATTCATCTCTCTAACTGAAACTCAATCTGTTTCTTATCAGTCTAATTTACAGGACCCCAGAGAAAGAACTTAGGAGGGTTGAGGGGGAGAAAAGGACACTTTTCCTTCCCTTCATGTAGCAAAAGGGACTTTGCAAATACAATTAATACTACGGATTTTGAGACAGGGAGATTATCCTGGATTATCTGTGTGGGCCCAATCTCATCACGAATCCTTAAAAGAGCACTTTTTGTTTTCAAAGAGAATAGGGCAAAAGGCAGTGTGAGAAGGACTTAATCCATCATTGTTGGTGTTGAAGAAGGAAGAAAGAGGCCATGAACCAAAGTATGCAGGCAGCCTCTAGAAGGTGGAAATGGCAAGCAAATGGATTCTCCCTAAGAGCCTCCAGAAAGAAATGCAACCCTGTTGACACCTTGATTTTAGCTCAGTGAGACCTGTATTGGACCTCAGATCTTCAGAACTATATAATAACACATTTTTATTAAGGCACAAAATTTATGGTAACATTGTTATAGCAATAGAAAACTAATATAGTACTTTAGTTTTATAAATTATTGTCAATTTACTCAGCCTAATTCTAGAAATAATGAATTTCTAGATGAAAACACTAGATATAAGATAAACTATATTCTGTTTACAGTCTGATAGCTAAATATTTGCGTAAACGGGTAAACTATTTCCTCAACATTTGGACGCCAATTTCCTTATATGTAAAATGAAATCTATAAGGCAACTGTTATGAAATAAAATGGCAATTATAGTCAATGCTACCTCAGACTCAAGAAACCTCAGAATTTGACAGAATACAGAAAAGTTGTTAATTCAAGATTAAGTTAATATTAATGAGAATAGCATTACCTAATTACTTTTACAGAATAAACTCTATATTAAATGACATGAGCAACTAAAAGTCAAATAGGATTACATATCAAGACCAAGAGCATACTATAGACTTACTGAGTAGAAGCTCTATAACATAAAAAATATATATATGGGTCTGATGAGTATCATTATATAAGATACAGATAGTAAAATCAGATTATTTTTCACTTTCTGCACCTTGCCTTTTCATTTGTTCAGATTACAGAATTTCATAGAAAAATTTTTTGATCTTTAGAAATGAGTGTTGTCTTCTTTGTATATTTTCCTCACTGTATTTCAGTACTCTTTGTACAAAATATCAGTTGTAACAAGGTATTTATGTCATTCCTGAAAATAAATTCTGAGTGGGAGCATATACTATCGTGATGCTGTAGCTCCTCAGGAAGCTATAAACTTATACAGTATATTATATACTGACTCTTACTAGCTTACTGTGGTAGAGACAACCAACTGGAGACCCATCCCACTGTGGTTTGGGAGTATTGTTTTAGGAAAAAAATCATTTTCTCAGGTTTTTAAAGAGAAAATATTTTCATTGAGAAGGTTTTTGTAATTTTTCAAAGGAGCTACTGAACTACTCCTAAAATAATGATTCTATACTTAAGAATATCAAATGTTGCCTCAAGTGAATAATAATTAGCACCATATTATAAATTGCAGCCAGGTCAAAGAAACATTCTCAAACAAACGTGAGAATCAAGAGCAAGAAGGTTATCACTATTTAAAATTCTATAACTACTAGATTATATTAATAACTCATAAGTGATAAATAACTATTTTTAAGAAATTTATTGCATGCATAATTCTGAAGTTGAACACACTTTTAAAAATCAAGGTGATTTTTGACGGCAGCCTTGTTAAACCACAGTTACGCAGAATTCAGAGGGGAACATTGAGATAATCTGATAGCTCTCAACTACCTTTCTTGTCACTTAACACTTTGGTCTTATTCATGAGAAAATATGAAGGCTCTGAGGAAAAAAAAGTTATATATACCTTTAATGATCATGTAGTATGTTCTAAGTTATGAATTTAACACAAAAAGTAACTTATTTTCCCTCAAAAGGGAATATTTTTTTTAAATCATCAGAATTCTGCCAATATAACTGAAGACAAATTCCTAAAGATATGATTTCTAAAGGTTATTCAAATAAGCATTCTACTTTGAAGTACAAAGTATCTCAATGAGTTTTCACTTAGATTAGTATGACTGGTCTTTAAATTATAAGTTCCTCTGTATTAAACCATCATTTTATTATTATATTCTCAACAAAGTTTAGGAACATACTTTCATATCTTAGCACTCATTAAATTCATTTTATCTATGTATTTATTTCAGACAGAGTTGTGCTTTGTTGCCTAGGCTGGAGTGCAGTGGCCAATCTTAGCTTACTACCACCTCAAACTCCTGGGCTCCAGGAATCCTCCAGCCTCAGTCTCCTGAGTAACTGGGACAACATGTACATGTTATCATGCCCAGCTAATTTTATTTTTTATTTTTGTACAGACAAGGTCTCGTCATCTTGGCCAGGATGATTTTGAACTCCTAGGCTACGCTACCCTCCAGTCTTGGCTCCCAAGGTTTAGGAATTACAGGTGTGGGCTACTGCACTCAGCCTATTAGGTTTTTTTGTTTGTTTTTTTTAAATTAGCATGTGTAGCAAATGCTACACAGTAGCATTTGTAGAAGCCTTTGTATATTCTAGGACCCAAAGATACTCTAACAGTTGCCATGAAGGAGCACCAATTTAAAATCATAACAAAATAAAACATAACTCAGTATAAAGTACTTCTGTAAATCCTCAATTCAATGGTACATATATTTAATATAAAATTATATAAACATATTTTAAAAACTAGTTCTTAAATATAGGCATAAATAATTATGGGACCAAAAGTTTTGGCTCTACTACTTACAATAATTTCTCAAAACTTGTTAACGTGAATATAAGCAGTTTCATTTCATTTTATAGATCAGAACTTGTATCTAAAAATAAATACCTAGCAGGATGAGCAGGATGATTTGTATATTCCTAGTTATTTTCATTTTCATTACCCTAGTTTTTTGGGCACACCTCTTTGGCAGGAGCCAAGGGTATGGAAGTTATTTCCCTTAGAAAGATAACTGGGTGGAAAAACCATTAACGACATCTCTTTAGATTCAAAGCTTAAAGATGAACAGAGTTTCAAGGATAATAATTGTGTTCTGCAACCACCTTTTAAATCACTTTATATGCACTGCATCAACTACATGAATAATACTATGCTGTATGGCAAACAACTGTGTAAAAGAGGGTCTTTATACTTAAAAAGTATGCCATCTAGTTAAATAATATTCATATACAGTCATGTACCACATAACAACATACTGGTCAATGATTGACCACATATATGATGGTGGTCTCATAAGATTTTTAACACCATATTTTTACTGTACCTTATCTATATTTAGAAATCTTTAGATACACAAATACCACTGTGTTGCAACTGCCTACAGTATTCAGTACAGTAACATCCTATGCAGGTTTGTAGCCTAAGAGCAATAGGCTATAGTATATAGCCTAGGTGTGTAGTAGGCTATACCAACTAGGTTTGAGTAAGTACGTTCTATGATGTTCAAACAATGATGAAATTGCCAAATCATGTATTTCTCAGAACACATCCCATTGCTAAGCAATGACTGCACATGAAACACTTAAATAATAAACAATATAAGGTAGAAAATGATTACCAAAATAAAACCATTAAAGTGGGGATGTTAAAAAGTCTCATAATTTTTGTTAATTATCACATAAAAATGCTTTAGTTATTACTTGTTCACTAACAGACAAGTTAGTGTTCACCTAAGATGACATGGGAGAAATCCCAAACACTAAGACAAACCTAAAGGTTGGTGGATAACAGTTCTACTTCACAGGAATTTTTTTTGTCTTACCTCTAAACTTTACAATGATAATGTATTTGGTAGCACAATCAGTATAAAAATGAAATCCATCTTTCTACATATTCTTTCAAAACAATGAATCTTTTAAAAGGCAGAGTGGGTGGGTGGGGGTGTTATCATAGGACACATTCATTAACTCATTCAACAAATATTTATTAAGCACCTACCATATGCCATACCTTGTGATAGATGTGCAGGAAATAGAGTAATAAACTATAGACATTTGAAAAATATTCACTTCTTTTGCCTATTGATAAGCATTTACAGATCCTGTGTCAATACAGAAAAGGAGAAAAGTTATTACTCAGTGGTATAATAGAACTTAATGCAATTTAGGTAACTATGTGTGTATAAGTAAATGTGTATGTTATATATATATTTGATATACCATACGCATAATATACCATCTATGTAATCTACCATATGTTCAGAAGCTACAGATTTTTTTTCTGTGACACAATAAAGAAACATTAAGTGCTTATACTACTTTTGTTTTTCATGGGGTTTTCTGTTTTTAAACTGGTGACCTATTTTATCCTCCAAATCATGAATCTACTTTTGTTCCAATATTCTAAAGCTATACATTAACATTATCTACCATATACTGGCTGACAGCTTTAGAGGGTTCCTTCATGGCAACTGTCATATTATCTTTGGGTAGTAGAATATACGAAGGCTTTTACTTCAAGCATCTGCTACACATTCTAATTTAAAATGTCCTTCATAATGTAACATTCTTGACCTAACAGTCTGCATTGGAAGTACCTATCAACTATCCATTCAACCCAGCATGTATGAAATCCTAGCACACACATTTTAACAAAATGAAAATGAGGTTGTTAGAAGATCATTTCTAAAGTTTGTACAAGTACTAAAAGTCTGTGATTCCCTATGTAACTAACAGCTGATATGGTTTATAGCTTTATATCCTCACCCAAGTCTCATCTTGAATTGTAATCCTCAGGTGCTAAGGGAGGAAATTGGTGGGAAGTGATTGGATTATGAGGGTGATTCCTCCATGCTGTTCATGTGATAGTGTATGAATTCTTACGAGATCTGATGGTTTTATAATTGATAGTTTTTCCTGTGTTCTCACTTCACTCTCTCCTGCCACCATGTGAAGAAGGTCCTTTTCCCCTTTGCCTTCCACCATGATTATAAGTTTCCTGAGGCCTCCCCAGCCATGTGCAACTGTAAGTCAATTAAACCTCTTTTCTTTATAAATTACCCAGTCTCGGGTAGTATCCTTTATAGCAGAGTGAGAACAGGCTAATACAACAATGTAAGAGCAAAACATAGGTGAAATCTAATAATATACTGCAACCTATACTCAATTTAAGACTTTATTGAAGCCACAGTCCCACCTGTCACATTGGCTGTTCTATAGAACCTAACCTTAATTTTATTTATATTCCCATCCCTGCCCTTGATCACATATATATCCTGGCATCCATGCTATTTTCAAGCATAAAAATCCACAGAACGTTCAGAAAAGTTTTTTAAAAATCCAAAATATAAACTTTCAGACAAGCAGCCAAATATTGCTAATTTCTATTAAATTGTATCTAGTATCATTTCCTAATAAGATAAAATAAGAGGATTTATGATGAAATTAAAGAGAAGATAAAGAGTCAAAGAAACTATCATTTAAAAATCAATAATTTGGATTAACTGAGAAATTAATAAGATGGAAACCACAAAGAGGAAGTAAATGGAAATTCTAGAGCTTAAGAGTACAATAATTGAAATTAAAATCTTATTGGAGAGGATTAACAATATATTGATGGCAGAAAAAGTGAAGTTGACGGCAAATCAATCAAAATTTTCTAACCTGACAGAGAGATAAAAGATTGAAGAGAAATAAATGAAGCTTCAGAGGCCTGTGGGACAATTTCAGATTATCTGAAATATATGTAATTGTGATCCTAGAGGAGAAAAGAGTGAGACTGGGGCAGAATAAATATTTTTTAAATGGTGACCAAAAAGTTCTCAAATATGATGAAAAACACCAACTTTTAAGAAGTTTAGGGCTGGGCGCAGTGGGTCATGCCTATAATCCTAGCACGTTGGGAGGCTGAGGCAGGCAGATCACCTGACGTCAGAAGTTCCAGACCAGCCTGGCCAACAAGGTGAAACCCTATCTCTACTAAAAATAGAAAAAATTAGCCGGGCTAATTTTATAAGAATAAAACAATAAAAAAATGCCTTATAAAACCTAAAGGGCTATACTTTTTAAAATACATTATCCTTGCCAAAACTTGTCTATTTCTGATTCACTGTGTAACTATATTTTCTCCCCTCGGCCTATGCGTCATAGGACACTACTAGATTTTAGTCAGCATTCTGAACTACACTTCTAGTTTTCAGACTCTTTTACTTCTTTTAATCAATAGAAAAGAACTTCTATTTTTGGAAAGATTGATTCCACTAAACAAAAGCAAAACAATCATCCAAAAACTTGTTGAGCATCAACTATATACCAGGAACTGTGAGCCAGAAAATGACATACGGTGAAAAATAAGAGACCTACTAAACTGAAAGACCATTAAAAGCTGAAGTCCAACCAATTTTTCACCCATCTACAAAAAGCTGAGATTTCTTTTCCCTTCCTCCTGCTTTAATTCTAATTCTTCTCACCTTCTCTGTTGGAAAGAGGAAGAGAGCAAAAAGAAGCATGAGGGAAAGCTGGATTCAGCTGCAAAGGCTCCACCAAGGACAACAGGGTAAAACAAGTATCTAGAAATCTACAGCACTCCATACACTTCCAGATATCCCAAGTAACTAAGAAATTGAGAAAGAAAAAGAGCAAATTTACTGAATATGTACAAAATGCCAGACATTGTTTGAGGCCCATACAAGTACACTGTCACATTTAATATCTATTCAATCTTGAAAGGCAGGCATTCTTCTTTCTTTCAACAAATATTCATTGAGAACTTACAATGTGCAAGGCACTATTCTAGGTACTTGAAATATATCAGTAAACAAACTTAATAGATGAAGATCCTGCCTTTCTAACAAGTGGAACTTATTCAAACAAGAGGAGAAAGACAAATGTTAACACAATACATAAACTAAGAATTATCTTAAACAGCAATAAATGCTATAGGAAAAAAAAAGGGCTGGTAAAGAGGATTAGGAAAATACACGGAAAGGGTGTATGTGAAAAACTGAAGAGGTTGTAATTTTAATTACAGTGGTTTGAGAAGGTAACATTTGAGGGAATTTGGTCATGTGACCCCTAGGGAAAGCGTATTCTAGGCAGAGAATCATCAGTGCACAAATCCTAAGGTGAAAAAAGCTCATCTACATGTACCAGGAACAGCAATGAGGACAGTGTGGTTGAAGTGGAAAAACTAAGGGAAAGAATAAAAGTAGAAAGGTAACACACAAAAAAAGTAACGAGTGGTCAGATCTTGCAGGCCCTTTTAGGCCATTAGCTTTTAAATTGAGTGAAATGAGGAGCCACTGGAGAGTCCTCAGCAAAGTAGTAAAACATTTTACTTACTTTTTGAAGGGATCGCTCAGGCTGTGTTTGGAAAAAACTGCAAAAGGATGTGTAAAAGGGTAACTGAGAGCCAAGTTAGGAGGTCACTATAGTAATTCAGGTGAGAGATAAAGGGTAGTGGCAGTGAAGGCAGTAGGGAACTGAAACATCTGGGATATGTTTCCATGTTTTGAAGGTAGAGTTTAATAAGATTTTGATGATAAGTTGGTTGTGGGAGAAAGCAAGAGAAGTCTCAATAATAGCACCAATTAGAAAAATAGAGTAGACATTTAGTAAGCTGACAAATACTCTAGGAAGAGCAAGTGTTAGGCAAGTAATCAGTATTTGGAATACATTAATTAAGTCAATCAGACACCCAAATGGTAATGTCAAGTAGGTATAGCTATAGGTGTATATATGTGTATAATTAAGGAATGAGTTCTTAAACAGGTATATAAATTTAGGAGTTGTAAGCACATAGTTCATATTTACAGTCATGATCATCAAGAGAGTGAGTGAAGATTTTTTTAAAGTATTACATCCCAGAAGTCATGTGAAAAAGGTACGTATAAGAAGGAATGAACATCTACATCAAATGTTGCTAAGACAAGGGAAATGATGACTATTGAGAAATTAACTTGAGATTTAGCGATATAAAGATCATTGGTGACCTTATCGAGAGTAGTTTCAATTCGATGATATGGTTTGCATCTGTGTCCCCACCCAAATATCATGTTGAAATGTAATCCCCAAAGCTGGGGTTGGGGCCTGGTAGGAGGTGATTTGATCACAGTGGCATAGTTCTCATTAATTGAAGGCTTCAATTTTCTCAGTGAGGTAGGAACCCCCCAAAATCATCAGCTGAGAGATTGAGAATGAGAGGTTGGAAGGTGTGATGAGAGAAAACATGAAATAAGTCATCTAAGAAAACTGAAGAATAAACAATCTAGTATAATATAATGTGAATCCCAGGGAGTATTAAGGACTCACTTGATACTTGTATTTTTGATCATGAATTTAAGTAAAACTAGTCAGCATGATTCTGTATTTTCCTCTAGACATATATAGCTACTAACTTAAATACTAACAGATACTAACTTAGAGTTGAAAAATGGCTGGATTTAAGCTGGACTGCAGTTTTTCCAAGTGAGTATGATCAAGCGAGAGTAAGATAAGAAAGCTGAGGGTATACGCAAGTAAGTTGAGAATGCAAATCATAGCTAACAAAATACTACAAAATTTAAGTTGGATAAAAGAGGAAGTGATGACTCAAGGAATAGAGGAACACTTAAAAGATGCTAGGATCAACAAGCTAATTATTACCTCTGTGTCATAAATAAGACTTAATTAAGTTGTCCAAATCACACAGTGTCTGAATGACATAAATGGAACAGAATCTGAATCCAGATGTGCCTCATTCACATCATTCTGTCCATGGTACTGACAGCACTAAGCTGCCTTGCAAATTTGTTTTTCATTGGCATACTAACCTTCAAAAGGATGAACCTAATGCAAAATTACAAGTGAGACTATTTTACCAGGCCTCGTGTACCTCCTTCTACCTCAGTGTCCAATGCTGAGAGCCTTTCAGTGTCCAAACTCCCAAATGATACTGAATCTTGCCCTACCCTACAATATGTACAAAATCACTTTCACATTTCCCTACAGATTGATCTCCTTCATAAAAATCTGAACCACTAAGAATTGCTCTAAATAGAAAAATATTTACACATATAAATGACTATATAAACTTAACCCTCTTCATGGGTATTTTTGTTCTAACACGGAGTCTAGTTAACCCACTTTAACCTCTGCTGTGAAACATATTAGGTCAAAATAATTGACCTAAACGAAAAACTTTTTGTTCCTGACTCTTATTATTTCTGGCACCCTCTCCCTTAAAAATATACATCCTTTACAAAATCTTAGAATTCTCATTTTTTTTTGTCTTTCTCTCAGAGAACGAAAAAGTGATGACACTAACACGCCATAGATCAGACCCAAACTTGTGTTAAAGATATTTTAGGCCAGGCGTGGTGGCTCCTGCCTGCAATCCCAGAACTTTGGGAGGCCAAGTCGGGTGGATTGTTTGATGCCAGGAATTCAAGCCTAGCCTGGCCAACATGGAGAAACCCCATTTTTATTAAAAATACAAAAATTAGCCAGGCTTGATGGCTCACACCTGTAATCCCAGCTATTCAGGAGGCTGAGGCACAAGAATCACTTGAACCTGGGAGGCAGAGTTTGCAGTGAGCCAATATTGTGCCACTGCACTCCAGCCTGGGCAACAGTGAAAGACTCCATCTCAAAAAAGAAGAAAAAAAAACAAAAAAAAATTAGCCAGGCACCATGGTTCACACTTCTAATCCCAGCTACCCAGGGGGTTGAGGCCTGAGTACTGCTTAAACTCAGGAGGCGGAGGCTGCAGTGGGCCAAGATCATGCCACACTCCAGCCTGGGTGACAGAGCAAGATGCTGTCTCAAATAAATAAACAAGTAAAAATATTTTATACTTAGAACTCTAAATCGAATTATAGTAAGCGTGGGACTACCTGACAAAGCAAGAACTAAGTGTAGTCAGCTGGAGAACTCTGCTGTTCTTACGAGTAAATGGCTAAAAAAGCAAGTCTTATTCATAATTCATGTCAAGACTATTATTTTTAAAGACCCCATCAAGTTAGCAAAATAAGGTTTCAATCCTGAACATATACTAAAGTATCATCACTGATTATCATGGAAGGCTGAAGGAAGAATTCTACTACAAACATTATACATCTCTGTTTATTTTCAATTAGCATGTGTTGGTGGATTTTATTACAATTTATAATTATTCACTCCACCTTCCTTCAAAAGGAGCATTATCCACACCTGTTCCTATGTAACTGACAGTACTCCAAAAGAGTAACATCCCTGCTCCACTGACTTTGGCCTTAGCCACTGGTTTGCTTTGGCCAATGGTATATAAACAAACATCCAAGCAGAAGTTTTAAGAGCCACTGTGTATATCTGCCAAATCGTTTCCTTTTTTTCCCTCTGTTACAAGAACAGCATGGCCCAAATAGGAGTTGTTCTCCAGCCTGGATCTCAGAATTAGAAGATATGTGGAGCACGAGCAAAGCCACTGCCAACCCTCAGCCAACATGTAGCAAGAGCAAAAATAAGCAATTGTTGTGAGCTGCTGAAATATTTAGGTCATTTGTTATGCAGCATAACTTAGCAAAAGTTAATACATTGTGTATTACTTTTATAATCAGAAAAACAAATAGATTTTGCCATTTCAACCTTTAAGGATAGCAGTTATTTTAATGCTTCAACAACTAGAAAAAGATGAATTTCAATACAATTTTTAAGACACCAGATTGTTTATGAAATAACAAGAAGTAGATGAACTAAAATTCCAGAAAGAGAAGAGCCCTTCCTAGGTGAGCAGATAACCACCTGCCATTTTATTCCCTGTCAGCATTTAAAAATTCTAGGCACAGACTGAGAATTGAGATTGGCCCAGACAGACTCTACTGGTGAAAGTAGAAAGCAGCTGAGCTTTTCCATGCAGTAGTCTGAAAACTAGAAAGCCCCAAATGCAAGGCTGATAGGAACATTTGCTGAATTCTAAGTAATGAAAGAGGATGGGAGACATGCTAGAAGGGCAGAGTGAAATCTCCTTCACTATCCCAGCGCTCAGCAGAAAAATGTCTTCCTAGAAAAGGGAGACTAACTACAAACAACACATGACAGACTTCCCACATTTGCATAATTTAAAGCACTGTAAATAAAGCAAGAGATTGCTGGGCTAATCTCAAAACCTCTAAAGAACAGAATTAGATCTCCTGCAGTTTTTCAGGGCTGTGGAGAAGAAAGCTGACAGTCTGTCAATCAAAAATCTGAGCATGTCAAGGGAGACAAACCAGAAATAACTAAATCTTACTAAAACTGCAATCCAGATTGACCCTAATAAAACTCTAATTAAATTGGCCTAACAATTAAAAAGGGGAACCATCTCTGGTGGAAGATATCAACTTTGGTCTCTACATAAATTATTACAACTTTCAGTATATAATAAAAAATTATACTATATGTGAAAAAAAAAAAAACAAGAAAAAATGACCAGTAATCAAGACTAAAATCAAACCTAGAGATGATGCTGATAGTGGAGTTAGGAGACAATGGCTTTAAAATAGCCGTTGTCAATAGGCCAATGAAAAGAAAGGAAAAAAAATGAACAAAATTTATACAAGGATGGAGATAATCAACAAAAAAAGAAACCTATTTAAAAAGAATAAAACTTCCTAGAGCTGAGAAAATAAGCTACTAAAACTTATTAGATAGGTTATTAAACCTGGCACAGAAGAGAACTTGTAAGTTTAAAAAAATAGCTCAACAGAAAATACACAATTGAACCACAGAGAGAAAAGACAGAACAACCACATGAGACATATGGAACAGTCAAAACATCTAACACGGTTTAGAGGAGAGAGAAACTGGGGTAGAAACAAATATAAAGATATAAAATACAATTTTTTCCAAAGTTGATAAAAAAAAAATTAACCCAGCAAACCCCAAACATGATAAATGCAAAGAAATTCATGCCTCGACACCACACAAACTATTATGAAATAAAGACAAAAATAAAAATATTAAAAACAGCCAAAACACACACAACTCCTTTAAAGAAGCAACAATAAGCAAAAACAAAGGAATTAGACATCTTAAGTACTATAAGAATAAAAGATTCAGGCTTGACCTGGCAGCTCACACCTGTAATCCCAACAGTTTGAGAGGACGAGGCAGAAGGATAGCTTGAGACCAGGAATTTGAGACCAGCCTGGTCAATATATTAAGATCCTGTTTCTACAAAACCTAAAACAAAAAAAAAAATTAGCTGGCCATGGCGGTGCCACCTGTACTCCCAGCTACTAGGGAGGATGAGGCAGGAGGACTGCTCGAGCCTAGGAGTTAGAGGCTGCAGTGAGCTATAATCACACCACTGCACTCCAGCCTCAGGAACAGAGCAAGACTTTGTCTCAAAACAACAACAGATTCCAGCCCATAATTCTGTGCCAGTAAGTTTTTCCTTCAAAAAAGAAGTCAAAATAAAGGCATTTCAGACAAACAAAAGCTGAGAAAATCTGCCTCCAAGAGAGTGACACTACAAGAAATATTAAAGGAAAAGGGAAAATTATCTCAGATAGTATCAGAGAAATATAAAAATGAATAATGACCATTAGAAAGGTCACACATGTGGATAAATATAAAAGAATATTAACTGTTTACAAAAAAACTATGTAGTTTGTGTCATATATTGAAATAAAATATGAAAAATTAGTGCAAAAGGCAGGAGGGAATAAACAAAGTTAAACTGCCCTAAGTTTGCATTGTTTGGGAAGTGGTAAAACATTAAGATACACTAAAAAAAATCAAGAAGGTTTATTAAAATCTCTAGGATAACTAAACAATAACCATAGAAGAGGGCTGGGCGCGGTGGCTCACACCTGTAATCCCAGAGCTTTGGGAGACCAAAGTGGGTGGATTACTTGAGGTCAGGAGTTCGAGACCAGCCTGGCCAACATGGTG
Source organism: Cacajao melanocephalus (assembly GCA_963573385.1). Taxonomy (NCBI): domain Eukaryota; kingdom Metazoa; phylum Chordata; class Mammalia; order Primates; family Pitheciidae; genus Cacajao; species Cacajao melanocephalus. Next base: position 27,632 of record CAUYLG010025639.1, read on the forward strand.
AAACCCCATCTCTATTAAAAATATAAATTAAAATAAAAAAATAAATAATAAAATATAAAAATTAAAAACCATAAAAGAATGTATAACTGAAAAGCTAATGAGCCAAAATGGAGTTTACAAAACCCAACAAATAATACAGGCAGGAAAAGATCAATTTAAACACTCAAAGAACAGAGAGTATAAATAGAAAAGAAATAGTAAAAAAAAATTATACCCAACTATACTAGTAACCACATTAAATGTAGAGTATTACCATTAAAGCACAAAGATTGTCAAACTAGAAACACAAACATGACCTGACTATATGACATGTCCAAGACATACACTGTAAATACAAGAATATAGATTGGCTGAACTAAAAAGAAGAAAATATCATGCCATGGAAATATTAACAAAAAGAAAGAGTGACTATATTAATAGAAGTTCAAAGTGGACATGAAGGTAAGAAATATTGCCAGAGATAAAGAAGGTCATTTCATAATGACAAAAGGGTCATTTCAACCATAAAATAACAATGCCAAGTTTTAATTCACCTAATAAGAGCTTCAAACTACATAAGGGGAAAACTGAAAGAACTAAGAGGAAATAACGACAAAACTATGGTTACAGTTGATAATTTTAAGACCCTACTCTCAAAACTGAAAGAACAGGAAAAAAGAAATCAGTCATTTGAAGATTTGAATAACATGATTAACCAATTTGACCTTATTGACAGAGAACACCAACACCAACAACTGCAGAATAAACATCCAAGTACACATGAAATGTATCAATCTATCACAAACGCTTTCAGAGAATAAAAGAGAGACTTCCCAATTCAAGTACACATGAAATGTATCAAGCTATTACAAATACTTTCAAAGAATAAAAAAGAGAGACTTCCCAATTCTTTTTAAGAGTCTAACAAATATTGATAACAAAATCTGACAAAAATATTATAAGAAAGGACTATTACAGGCCAACATCTTTCACGAGTAGATGTAAAAATTCTAAAGAGAATATTAACAAATTGAATCTAAAAATAAGGTTTATCCTAGGAGTATAAAGTTAGTTTAACATTCAAAAATCAATCAATGTAATTAACTGCAGCACAGAATTAAGGACAAAACCATATGATTTATCTCAACAAAAGCAAAAAACTTGACAAAGTTTACCACCTATTCATGATTTAGAAAACTCTCAGACTGTGTGCAGTGGCTCATACCTGGAATCCCAGCACTTTGGGAGACCAAGGTGGAAATATAATTTCAGCCAAGAGTTGAAGGCCAGTCTGGGCAACAGAGCAAGGCCCTCAAGAAATAGAAAGAAAAGAAAAGAGAAGAGAGGAGAGAGGAAAGAGGAAGGGGGAAGGGGAGGGGAGGAGGGGGAAGGGGCGGTAGGGGAGGGAGAGGGAAAGAAAAGAAAAGGAAAAGAAAAGAAAACTTGGAATAGATAAGAACTTCTTTAATCTGATAAAGGTCCCTACAAAACCTACAACATCATAACTGGTAAATATCGAACATTTTCCCCTAAGTTTAGGAGTGAGACTATTTCAATTAAACATTGTTCTAGAAGCCTTGGCCACTGCAATAAGGGAAAACACACAATTATAAACTCTGGAAAGAAATAAGTAAAGTAGTTATTATTCTTAGATGATATGGTTCTTTGCATGGAAAATACAAAAACTATAAAATATTAAATATTAAAATAAGCAAATTTAGCAGTGTTGCAGGTTATAAGATAAAAATACAAGAATTGTATTTCTACATATTAGTATGAAACAACTCAAAAATGAAATTTAAATAACCAATACCATTTACTATTGTAGCACTTTCATACCTAGCCATAACTCTAACAAATGATATATAAGACCTCTACATTGTAAACCATAAAATACTGCCAAAAGAACTTAAAGACCCAAGTAAATGAATAGATAATACATGTTCATGGACTGGAAAACTATTTATTGTTTAGATGCCAATTCTACCCACATTGATCTACAGCTTCAATGCAATCCCAATCATAATACCAACAGTTTTGTTTTAACTGAAATATGATTCTAAATGTATATGGAAAAACTAAGGACAGAGTATACCCCAAAAAAATATGTTGAAGAAGAAAAAAATTGAGGGAACTTATACTACCAGATATCAAGATTTAGTATAGATCTACAGTAATTAAGACAGGCTAGTATTTGTACTTAACAGATCAGTGGAAGAGCATATACACTCTAGTAACAGATTCACCTGATTTATATCAAAAGTGTTCTATAATCCAGTAGGGTAAAGGCAATTATTTTTTTCAAAAAATGGGGCTGGATCAACTGAATATCCTATGTTTTATAAAAAAATTTCTGATTTTTACCTCATATCATTCATGTAAGTTAATTTGAAATGCATCTTAGAGCTTCGAGAAAAAGAAAAAGTAATACAATTTCTAAAAGAAAACTTTGGAGAATATTTTCATGATCCTGTAATAGGCAAAGATTTCTTAAACAAAACATTTAAAAAGCAACTAAACCATAAAAAGCAAACTTGATAAGTTGAGGTCCATTAAAATTGAAAATTTTATTTATTATAATACACTATTAATAGAGTGAAAAGACTAGCCACAGACTGGGAGAAGCAATTTGCCATGCAGGTCTCATATTCATACAAGGAATTCTTATAAATCCATAAAACAAAGACAGCCTAATTTTAAAATACATCAAAAATTAATATATTAAAAGGTGTTCACCATCATCATTTGCCTGGGAAATGAAAAAGAGAAGCCAGTGCACACTGACCAGAATGACTACAATTAAGAAGACTGACAATATCCAATATTGACAAAAATGAAGAATTGCTCAAACTCTTCTCCATTGCTGGTGGGGATGTAAAATGTTACAACCACTCTGGAAAACAACCATCCAGCAATTTTACTCTTAAAAATGAAACAATATATTCATCAAAAGATATATACAAGAATATTCATAGCAGGTTTCCTTTTTAAGTAAAAAATTAGAAACAATTCAAATGTCCATTAACAGAAGAATAATGATCCATTCATTCAATGAAATACTAGATAGCAGTAAAAGAATCAAGGTACATTAACATCATGGATGAATATCATAACCATAATAAATGAAAGAAGTCATTCCTTTTATGTGAAGTGCAAGAACAGGCAAGACTAATCTGTGATGATAAAAATCAGAATAATAATTATTTGGGAGTGACAGGAGAAATGAATAATTATTAACTTGTGAAAAACATGAAGGAGAGGCTTCTGGAGTGCTGGAGATGTATATCTTGATTTGAGTGTCACTTGTAAGAGTTTGTACACATAAAAAACTCACCATGCTATACAATTAACATTTGTACATTTTACTGTATGCATGTTACATCTCAAATTTAAAAACTGCTACTACAGCAAGCAATTCATATGGGTGTACAGTGGAAAAAATCTTATTATAAAGGATATACTGGATAATTCTTCAAAAATATCCAAGACCAAGAGAAAGGAATTTTAGTCCCAAATCTGTCATTTAGATATGCAACCTTAAGCAAATCATCTAACTGGGTCTTAAGTTCCTTTACCTACTAGAGTGGGTTAGTATAGATACTCCTTAAAGTTCTTCCTACATCCAAAAATCTGAGTATTTGAAATAAACTGTTTAATTTAAAAAACTGAATTCTCAAATTTCAAATGACCAGATAGTCACCTAAGGCATAAATTTAACAAAACTGTGTTCACTCCTGTAATCAATTTTAATAGGTGGTTAAAATCAGATAACTGCATGCTGCTCATTATCCTGAATGTCCTATACCTATATTTAAGTTCATCTACTTTAGCCTAGACACTCTGGTACCATTGTTTCAGTAGACAAGAAATCTGACAGCCAGATTATCTTTCCTTTCTTTTCTAAGGATATGTTATTCATTCTTCCAGGCCTTACTGAAACACTACCTCTTTAAAATGCCATCCCTCCTACAGCCATTCAGTCAAAATTAATTGTTCCTTCCTCTGTGCACCCACAGCATGTTGCCTGTACTTCTATTATAGCTTTTATTTCATTCTGTATTTTAGCTACTTGCTTTCATGTATGCACGTGGGCCCTTTCCAAAGGAAGGATGTAACCATTCAGCCACCCAGATGAGCTAAGTCAATGCTGGAAATCAATGGTGACAACACCGTAAGATCATCTTTACATAAGATTCTATGTTGATGGTGGCAAAGTGAGATAGTACATACTAAAAGCTCCTGTCCTCTACTCAAAGCAGGAAGAGATTACAATGAATGGTCAAGTCATTTCAGTCCTTATTTCAGCTTATACACCAGTAGAACAATGAAACAGCCATAGGCAGACAGCTGAATAAAGAAGTAAATTAGGCCTGTAATGAGGAAAAAAATCATTTATTAAATTAATTAACAAATTTGCTAATAAATTGATGTCTAAGGAGAAGACAAGTGGACTATTTGGGGGCTACGCATTCAGCATCCCTTTTCTGTTAACGGTTACTGTTCCTGCCAACGTGGTTTGTAGAACCTAAGCGCTATCCACTGATCACAGGTGACGGATCTAGGACAATCAGAGTTCTTTCTCAAACATTTTAGAAACACTGCAAAAATAAAGTCAGTCCTCTGAATGGCTGAAATGGTAATACATAAATAATTAGGGAGCTGTTGACACTGTTTTCCCCAAAGTGGAAAAGGCAGATCTGTGAGAGAAAATGAAGACTACTTATAGCGTACAGCAAAGATGAGAAACAGTCCTTGGGAATCTTCAATCCTGGGTCCAATGTTCCTCGGACCCAATCCTGTGTTTGGGTTTTCTGAGACAGACACCTCAATATTCTTATAATATACATTCCCTGTTACTAAAGCTAGTGCAACTTGAATTGTCACTTGCAACTAAAACAGTCTCATGATATTCTGAGGATACTTTGAATATTCTCAATTAACCATGCCTCCTAGCATTCACACCCTTGGGTAGCCTCTTCCCACAAAGACTCTGGGCTGAGCTTGTGACTACTCTGACCAACAGAAAAAATGGCAGAAGTGAAGCTGTGAAAGGTTGAGGCCAATTGGCCTGGCATCTTCTGCTTCCTCTGTCTCACAATGCTTGCTCTTAGAACACTACTTAGAACCCAGCTATCACACCATCAGGCTAACAAATCAGCCACATAGAAAGACCCACATGTAGGAGAACCAAAGCCCTGGCCAACAGTCCCAGTTGAGCCTCCAGATGATCACAGCTGTATCAGAACCCCAACAAACGCCACCTGAAGCAGAACCACCAAGTTAGTTCACAGAAACGTGAAAAATATTAAATCAGTTTCAAGTAACTAAGTTTTGCGATGTTTTGTAATGCAAATTTTAACTAATATAAAAGTTCAATTCACCTGCAGGCAACTTGGAATTATATTTTCCTTACAACAGACTAGTCTTGGAGAAGGGGTTGGCAAACTACAGCCCTCAGACCAATTCTGGCCTGCCACTTCTTTTTATAAATAATGTTTCAGTGGGACACCATAATGCTCATTCATTTATACACTGCCTACATCTGTTTTCATGCTACAAGTGCAGAGCTGAATAGCTGTGAGAGAAATCATAAACAGCTCACAAAGCCTAAAAAATCACTATCTAGTCTTTTACTAAAAAAGCTTTGCAAACCCTGTCATGTAATACTTGGCAAGTGTTTCAATATAAAAATGTCTTAAAATATAAACCATTTTACAATCAACTAATCATACTTAAAGCATAACATCATAAATACTTAGTAGTTTTAGCCTAACACCATGCAAAGTACATGTTATTGTACATACTGAGTTGAGGCGTATTGTTTGTTAATAATGGTCAGACCAATATATTACTCATAGACAGAAAAACAATAACAAAATCAGATCCATTATTATTTAGCTGCTTAAAAGTTTCTACTATTTGGGGAGTGTGCATTAGTCATCTTTGAGTCTGTCATGTATTATTGAGCTATTCCTGAATGGCACTAAAAATCAGAAATAAATGAATGTACAATTTTGTTTGAGGTGGAATTTTGCTCTTGTCACCCGGCCTGGAGTGCAATGGCGCGATCTTGGCCCACTGCAACCTCTGCCTCCAGTTTCAAGCGATTCTCCTGCCTCAGCCACCCAAAAATTTTTTAAATTAACACTTCACAAACCCATCTACAGAAGAAAATTTGAAAATCCAAGTCCAGTAGAAACCTAAATTAGGCTGAGAATGGTGGCTCATGCCTGTAATCCCAGCAGTTTGGGAGGCCAAGACAAGCAGATTACCTGAGGTCAGGAGTTCAAGACCAGCCTGGTCAACATGACAAAACCCTGTCTCTACTAAAAGTACAAAAATTAGCCAGGCATGGTGGCAGGTGCCTGTAATCCCAGCTATTCGGGAGGCTGAGGCAGAATTGCTTGAACCCAGGAGACAGAGGCCACAGTGAGCTGAGATCATGCCACTGCCCTCCAGTCTGGGCAACAGAGAGAGACTCTGTCTCCAAAAACAAAAAAAAAAAAACTAAATTAATGATTCTCAAACTTTTCTACCAAAAACTATTTTTGGCAATGCTCTAAATTTGATAGATTCTCTTTCAGCATCTGATAGTTCTAAAAGTATCTTTTCCCTTTTATACATAATATTTATTTCCCTAATGCCCCAAATCATTGTCTATTTAACCTCAAACACATAAGGTCCTCATCTATCAACTTCAAGTTCCTCTATTATAAATCAACAACCATCTATATAGTTTTATTTTACTATCACTTTACCACCCTGCAATACTGCCCCATTTGCATAACATTTCAAACTCTCAAAACACTTTCTTAACTAGAGTACTCAGTATTCCATAACCACAGTACTCACATATATGTATGTGAATTTTCTCCACAGGTCTTTAGAAGTCTTAGAGACTATCAGAGACAGTTTTCTGTACATATTTTACTTTAAACCTAAACTCAAAAAGCTCAGTCTTGCTCTTAGGTACTACACAACAAATAGCATCTTCTAACTCTAATGCCCAAACCTTAAGCTGGAAAACAAGAATTTAGATCAAGCAGAACCCCAGTTCAGTAGTGAACAGTAATGATGTTCCTAAAATAAGATAAAATAGTGGCAAAAGAGCATTGGATACATCAAGTTTGAGGTCAGATATCCAACAGTTGTACAGATTGCTTCTGGTGCTATGTTTATAAAGGCAATTATATTCAAATTTATTATAATACACAACAAAAAACATTTAATGACTATTTAGTATGTGAGCACACCCATTAAATGCTTATTTATTATCTCACTTATCACAACAACCCTCTAAGGTAGGCATATTAGTATTATTTTCCACTTTACAGATGAAGAAACTAAAGCTTAGAGAAGTGAAATAATTCTAAAAACCTCACTTCACTTAGGTATAAATCCAGGTGGTCTAATCCAGAGCCCACCTACTATTCTGAGTATCTGTGTGAACCTAAAATATAGCATTGTTCATCAAAGGTATATGTCTTATTTTACAACAGCTTTATTTAAATATACTGTGAGGCCAGTTGCCTCACCAGGGAGCCAGGCACGCCCACCCCTCCCCGTCTTGCACTCCACACCCACCTCTGCACTCAACCCCTGGCTCTGCGCACAGCATATGTCCCGGAGCACATGTTCCCCTGGGGGATCCGCCCGGATCTGCCCACGGCCCTTGCCCCCAGCACATGTTCCCCTAGAGGAATCCCGCGGATGTGACCTCAGCCTGCACTAAAAAGCCGCCCGACCACCTACCCGCCAATTACAGCCCACTCCGTCTTCGTCCTGTGTCCCTGCAAGCCCGCCCGACCACCTACCCGCCAATTGTAGCCCACCCTGTCTCCATCCTGTGTCCCTGCAAACCCGCCCAACTGCCTGCCCGCGGATTATGAACTGCCCTGTCCTCATTCCTTGCTCTCCCAACCTATATAAACCCCCGCCTCAGGAAGTCAGGCACGACTTCTCTGGCCCCTCTCTCCCCCCCACGCCTCGCCCCGGAGCTGAATAAACTGGAATTTAATTTTTCTCGTGCTGGCCTCAGTTTCCTCATTTTAAACTCGGCAATAACCATACATATACAATAGCAAAATAATAACTATTTTGGAGGGAGTGCTAATTTTTTGTTTTCTAGATCTCTAGTGTAGTAAAACATTTTAAATAAAAAAAAAAAAGGTAATACCTCAAATACCCCTGAATCACTATTATTCTTCTAACCTTGATTCTGAGAATCAGTCATTATACTTAAGTTCACGTAATTTTTTCCAAAGGTCTATGTATTTAGCAATTTGAACCTCTGTAGCGTGTGATATTAAATGAAATAAAATTGCACATATTGTGCAGTGGAAGTAACAGACATTTATTTTCCTTTACACTTGTTATGAATGTCTGTCTTTTTCTAGTAATTTTTCCTGTTTGAAGGAAAACACTTCAGATCAATAATTTTACTGTCACTAATAGATTTCAGCAATTATGGAATGGTAAACATGAGGTATGTTCCTCAGATTTGGGATTAATAAAATTTTAGAGCTGAAGGAGATTTTAGAGACCATCTAGTCAACTTTCCATTTTACAAATAAAGATACTAAACTCCCGCTGGCAAAATGCAAAATTGAACTTCATCCAGTGTTCTTTTCAAACATAGGAGTAACAGAACCAAGACTGGTCAGTTTCTAGTCTTTGCTATCATAGATTTTTGGAATACAATAAGAATATATTCAGTCGACATTTTAACATGAAAAAAAAGGACAAAGAAAAAAAGAGCTGATGATTAGGAAAAAGTATATATATATGTATATAAAAAATGTATATATTTTAAAGGTAAATCCAGGATAAAATAATTTTCACAATAGAGATTATTATAAAAAAATTAATTCTACAGCAAAAAAAACAAATTAAATAATATATATATATAAATCATACACAGATTTCCAAGAGATCGTCTGCAGGGTAAATACCACCATTTCCCACAGAGGTGTTGAACAGAACTCATCTATCTTGAAAAAGTGCTCAATTTTCAAATAAGTTTGGATGCATTAGACTAAATAAAGGTTAAGAAATTCCACAATTTCTCTTTTTTTTTTTTTTTTTTTTTTAATTGTGAGACAGAGTCTCACTCTGTCGCCAGGCTGGAGTGTACTGGCCCGATCTTGGCTCACTGCTGCCTCTGCCTCCTGGGTTCAAGCCATTCTCCTGCCTTGGCCTCCCAAGTAGCTGGGATTACAGGCATGCACTACCATGCCTGGCTAATTTTTGTGGGTTTTTTTTTTTTTTTTGTTAGAGACAGGGTTTCACCAAGTTGGCCAGGCTGGTCTTGAACTCCTGATCTCAGGTGATCCACCCACCTCGGCCTCCCAAAGTGCTGGGATTACAAGTATGAGCCACCGCACCCAACCAGGTTCCACCATTATTACTAACATCTTTAATATGCCTCCATATACTGTGAATCTCCAAAAGGAGGGATACATTACGTAGCACTTTCCACATTTATTTGATCATGTAAAAGCATTTTCATATAATATATACTCTAACATCTCCCAGACAAGTGTTGCTAGAACAAAATTTAAGAAACGCTGGGAGGCACCATTTATAGAAAAAAGACTAAGACCCATAGGTTATCATAAATTCAAAATAAAGCAACATAAAAGGCTCTTTAAAAAGTAGGTAAAAATCTTTCAATTATGTGTATATTACTATTCTAAAACATCCTTAGAGAACAATTCTTTATATAGAGAGTATGAAAAAGTGGAAGTCAATCATTGTGAGTTCTCCTGATATAAATTAACCACCCTTGACATTACAGGAACCTGGGTTTAAGCTGCTGATTGTCACACCCTAACTAATTCCAATTCTAATTTAAAACTATCTGCCAGAGGAGCATTTTCATGGCAGAAGCAGGAGAAAGAGGAAAGAGTCACTGATATAATGAACTACATTCTTAGGGAAAAAAGAATAAAGCAAAAAGGCATCAAGTCTTCAGGGAACCTCTAAAAAAGAAGTCTGCTCAGCATACTTTTCTCCTTTTAGTGACAGAAACTCCTCTCCTCTAAAGACTTCCTTGTTTCCCTCTGCTGTGGCCTGAATGTATGTCCCTCACCAAAACTCACATGTTGAAACCTTACCCCACACCCCACCCTGTGAGGGTCTTTAAGAAGTAGAGCCTTTGCAGGGGATTAGGTCACGAGGGTTCTACCCTCATAAATGGGATTCGTGCCCTCAGAAAAGAGGCTTCAGGGAGCCCTCTTGTCCTTCCAACATACGTGGACAAAGCAAGAAAGCCAGATCTAAGGCATTATCTCTGAGGAACAGGCCCTCACCAGACCAGATCTGCTAGTGCCTTGATCTTTGAATTCCCAGCCTCCAAAATTGTAAGAAACAAATTTCTGTTGTTTATGGATTACCCAGTCTAAGGTATTTTATTATAGCAGCCCAGACTAAGACACTCTCTCTATGTGATTCTGGTGAGGTTACCTATTTAGTATCTCTGCTCCCAAGGACTTGTGATACAGACCTGGCCAATCAGTCCTCAACCTCCTAGTTACAGTGATGAGGTCCAAAATTGACATGTGAGTCATGCCAGGTAAAGGAGCATCTTAGAAGTTTATATACAAATGACACGAGAAAAAAAATATTTCCTCTACCATTTAACCCAGCAGCTCCATTACTCGGTATATACCCAGAGGAATAGAAACCATTCTACCATAAAGACACATACACATGAATGTTCACTATAGCACTATTCACAATAGCAAAGACATGGAATCAACCTAAATGCCCATCAATGGCAAACTGGATAAAGAAAATGTGGTATGTATACATCACAGAATGCTATGCAGCCATGTCTTTTGTGGGAACATGGATGGAGCTGGAGGCCATTATCTTCAGCAAACTAATGCAGGAACAGAAAATACTAGATGTTCTCACTTATAAGTAGAAGTTAAAAGAACTCATGAGCACAAAGAAGGGAATGATAGACAAGACACTGGGGCCTACTTGAGGGTAGAGAGGGTAGGAGGAGGGATAAGCAGGAAAAATAACTATTTGTGTACCAGGCTTAGTACCTGGGTGATGAAATAATCTGTACAACAAACCCCCCTGATGCAAGTTTACCTGTATAACAAACCTGCACATGTACCCTTGAGCCTAAAACAAAAATAAAAATAAAAAAAAGAAAATATTTCCTCTGGGCTCACTAGTTGGGAAGGGCAAAACATGAAACGCTTTATTACTATAACTTCTCAATCTATTCCTCCATTATAACTCCACAATTCTGACTATAAGAAGAAAGTCAGCCTGCAACATACTCAGAAAACAGAGCACTAAAATGGAGAGTAAGAGTCCATGATTACCTTGCTTCCCGATCACATTATTTGAGTCTCTTAAATGAGCTCTTCCTCTGTAATCTGTGGCTATGTAAGTTTCCCTTTTAACTTAAGCTTATTTTGAGCTCAGTAACTCTCATTTGCAATAAAGAATCCTAATAAAAAGGTGCTGTGTAACTCAAAAGATATATTTAAAATAACTTGTAAAGTTAAAAAGCTAATACCCAATGAAGTTGGAAATATTAATTAGTACATCTTTGTTGGAAAGTAAATTATCTATTAAAATTCTTAAGTTCATATACCCTTGATCCCAAAATTCTCCATGTAGTAATTAATCTTACATTATAAAAAACTTACAAACATGTAATGATAAATGTACAATATTATTTTCTACATTTGTCTCAGTGAAAAATTAGAAATCTTGATGCCCATCAATTAGGGACTGATTAAATATAGCATAACCTACAATGCAATAAGAGAGGCCCATTAAAGTGAAAGATGTATATAAACATCTTTGAAGATTTCTATGAAATAATTTTGCCATGCCAAGAAGGAGTGTAATGTAGTAGTTAAGAGCTTACACTCTATGGACAGACTACATGGATTTAACTTGTAGCCTGTTCGTTTACTGCAATAACTTGAGCAAGTTACTTAATCTTTCTCTGCAATAATTTCCTCAACTGTAAAATGGTGATAATACTAACATATTATTATGAGGATTAAATGAATTAATAGGCTCTGTAATGGGCTCTAAAAGGTATTTTACACTTCAAAGGCTCTCAATAAAGTTAACTACCATTATTTTCACTAATATGTAAAGATGTCCAAAATATGCTACAGAGTTAGGGAGTGGTGCAAAATACTATGTATGAGCAAGAATCACAATCACAAATGCCTACCAAGGTCAGGTAACCAACATATATTAAACAGAAACTGGACAGTAACTCTAACCAACTATTATCATGTGAGAAACATGCTGTGTGTTGCTGAACCTTAAGAGGCAAAAAGTCCAGGTGCGGTGGCTCACATTTGTAATCCCAGCACTTTGGGAGGAGGCCGAGGCAGGCAGATCACAAGGTCAGGAGTTCGAGACCAGTCTGACCAACAGAGTGAAATCCTGTCTCTACTAAAAAAACAAAAAAATTAGCCAGGCATGGTGGTGCATGCCTATAATCCTAGCTACTCGGGAGGCTGAGGCGAGAGAATCGCTTGAACCCAGGAAGTGGAGGTTGCAGTGAGCCAAGATTGCGCCATTGCACTCCAGCCTGGGCAACAAGAGCAAAACTGTCTCAAAAAAAAAAAAAAAAGAGTCAAAAAAATAGGGATTTTATATGAAATAGCTTTTTTTAAGTGTTAGAAACAAATACTTTTTCTAAAATACAGTAGGGACTAATGAAACATGCATAGTGGTCAATTATGCCAGTGGTCCATCAATTTGCAAATTCTGATGTATGATCCACATACACAAATTCAAATATATCAAATATATGATTGTATACAAAAGAATAAACAAAAAGATTTTTTAAGTGGTTAACACTAGAGAGAAACTAGGGAAGTAATGTAATGAGGCTTAATTTCACATTTTACCTTTCTGTATTATTAGATAGTAACACACAAATACACTTTAATAAATTTAACTAATTAAAAGCATGACGTAAGAATTTAGGAGCTTTCTCACTGGCAAATTTTTAAAATTTTCTTTTATATTTTATGTTGACATACAATAATTGTACATATTTATGAGGCACATAGTGATGTTTCAATACATGTAATGTATAGTGATCAGAGCAGAATAATTAATATATCTAACATCTCAAACATTTATCATTTCTTGGTGTTGGGAACATTCAATATCCTGCTTCTAGCTATTTGAAACTATATATTACTATTAACTATAGTCACCCTACAACGCTACAGAAGACTAGAATTTATTTCTCCATTCTAGCTGTAATTTTGTATCCTTCAACAAATCTCTCCCGATATACCCTTCCCCTGAATCTTCCCAGGCTCTAGCAACCTCTGCTCTACTTTACTTCTGTAAAACCAACTTTTTTTAGCTTCCACATAAGAGGACATGCAGTGTTTAACTTTCCATTCCTGGCTTACTTCACTTAATATAATGTCCTCCAGTTCCATCCAGGTTGCCATGAATGACAGGATTTCATTCTTTATGGCTGAATAATATTCCATTGTGCATATATACCACATTTTCTTTGTCCGTTCATCTTCTATTGGATACCTAGATTGAGTCTATATCTTGGCTATCATGAATAGTGCTGCTATAATAAATATGGTACAGATGTCTCTTCCGTATACTGATTTCCTTTTCTTTGGGTAAATGCCCGGCGGTGAAATTGCTGGATCATATGGTAGTTCTATTTGTAGTCCTTTAAAGAACCTCCATACCATTCTCCATAGCGGTTGTTCTTGTTTACATTCCTATTAACAGTATATAAGAGGCCCCTTTTCTCTACATCTTTGGCAGCATTTGTTCTTCTTTGCCTTTCTGATAATAGTGATCCTAACCGGGGTGAGATAATACCTTACTGTGGTTTCGATTTTCATTTTCCTGATGATTAGTGATGCCGAATATTGTTTAATATATTTTTTTGCCATTTGTGTATCTTTTGAGAAATGTCTCATTTTTTTAATCAGATTGAGTTTTCTGCAGTTTTGTTTGTTTGCTGTTGAGATATTTGAGTTCCTTGTATATTCTAGATATTAATTCCCTGTCAGATGAACAGTTTACAAATATTTTCTCCCATTCTATAGGCTGCCTTTCATTTTGTTGATTAGTTCCTTTGCTGTGCATAAGCTTTTTAGTTTGCTAATAATCTCTTGTTTATTTTTGCTTTTGTTACCTGTGCTTTTGAGGTCTTATTTATAAAATATTTTCCCAGACCAATGTCCTGAAACATTTCCCGATGTTTTCTTCTAGCGGTTCTATAGTTTCCTGTCTTACATGTAGGTCTTTGATTCATCTTGAGTTAATGTTTATACAGAATAAGAGGTGGGGCTCTAGTTTCATTCTTCTGCATATGGATATCCTTTTTCCCAGAAACATTTCTTGAAGATATTGTCCTTTCCTCAGCAAGTGTTCCTGGCACCTTTGTCAAAACTCAGTTGGCTATAGATATGAAGATTAATTTCTGGGTTCTCTATTCTGTTCCTTTGGTCTATGTGTCTGTTTTTATACCAGTATCATGCTGTTCTGGTTACTATCACTTTGTAGCATATTTTAAAGTCTGACAGTATAATGTCTCCAGCTTTGTTCTTTTTGTTCAGGATTGCTTTGGCTATTCCAGGTCTTTTATGGTTCCATACAAATTTTAACTTTTTTTTTCTATTTCTGTGAAGAATGTCATTGGTATGGAATGTCACTGATAGTACTTCACTGAATCTGTAGATTGCTTTGGGTAGTACCTACTTGCAGTTTAATTCAAACATAACTTCTACAATGTGGATATTAATTTTATGAAAACATAATTTTTAAAGTTTGCACTATAATCAAAATGGCCTGTACTGACTATTAGGTGAAAGTAAAGAAGAGAGCACCACTGTGTAAATGTTTCTTCATCTTTTTACATCTGAAAGTAGTGTTTTGTTTTTTGAGACAGAGTCTCGCTCTGTCATCCAGGCTGGCGTGCAATGGCACAATCTTGGCTCACTATAACCTGGCGCAATCTTGGCTCACTATAACCTCTGCCTCCTGGGCTCAAGAGATTCTCCTGCCTCAGCCTCCCGATTAGCTGGGATTACAGGCACGCACCACCGCACCCAGCCAATTTTTGTATTTTTAGTAGAGACAGGGTTTCACCATGTTGCCCAGGCTGGTCTTGATCTCCTGACCTCAGGTGAGCCATCCACCTCGGCCTCCCAAAGTGCTGCGATTACAGGAATCAGCCACCACACCCAAGCAAAAGTAGTATTTTTACTCTATTCAGTTTCATATGTATAAGCTATCCAACAGTTCTTAACCGTGAATTAGACTTTAAAGATTGTTAATTTCAAGTGCACTTAATGTGTTTTTTAAAAGAACAATAAATAATTAAAGGAAACATGTCATTTTCACTTAGCATTCAGATTGCACTTAATCTCTTTTACTCATAAGTTTCTGCATTTTTATTAACATTTGCAGCATCAGGCAGACACATTTAGCCATGATCCTAAAAATCACGAAGTACTATACAAAGAAATAAAGCTATTTATTCCAGTAATACCTACTCATTTTCTGATACCCTGAACACAAAGTGAAAATACTTGCTTTTATACCCTCACTTCAAGTCTAACTGGATGTAATAGCACAAATAATTCTTAGCAAGTTTATGTGGTTCCCAAGGATATAGATGAGAAACCAGAAGAGGAAGGGCAAGTGGGTAAAACCTGAAAAGCAAAAATGTTATGGAAATATACTATCACTTCACAGTAACAGATATTCAGAATAGAATACAGAAATATAATTGCTGGCCAGGCATGGTGACTCATTCCTGTAATCCCAGCACTGTGGGAGGCCGAGGCAGGTGGATCACCTGAGGTCAGGAGTTCAAGATCAGCCTGGCCAACATGTTAAACCCTGTCTCTACTAAAATACAAAAATGAGCCAGGCATGGTGGCACACGCCTGTGGTCCCAGCTACTCGGGAGGCGGAGGTAGGAGAATCGGTTGAACCTGGGAGGTGGAGGTTGCAGTGAGACAAGATCATGCCACTGCATTCCAGCATGCGTGAGAGTAAATGAGACTCCATCTCAGAAAAAAAAACTATAATTGCTAAGCACAGTCATATTTGTGCTTGAATTCTGCCACTGCCACTACCACTGGTGTAAGTCTTTAGAAAGTTACTTAACCTCTCTACTCCTCAGTCAATATAAGAGGAGTAAGATAGTACTTAATAAAAATTGTAAAGATTAAATAACATATCCAAAGTGCTTAGTATAAATAAAACATATAACTGCCTAATAAACGTTAGCTAAAATTATTTAAACCTGATTAAACAAAAACATGAATTATATTTAATATCTTCTATCTTAGAAAGCAGGAAATATGTTGTAGTTTAAAAATTTATATCAAAGGGCCAGGCATGGTAGCTCATGCCTGTAGTCCTAGCACTTTGGGAGGCCAAAGCAGATGGAACATTTGAGGTCAGGAGTTCAAAACCAGCCTGGCCAACATAGTGAAACCCTGTCTCTAGTAAACACACACACACACACACACACACACACACACACACACACACAGAACCAGGCATGGTGGCTGACGCCTGTAATCCCAGCTACTCAGGAGGTTGAGGCAGGAGAATTGCTTGAACCTGGGAGATGGACGTTGCAGCAAGCTGAGATTGCACCACTGCACCCTAGCCTGGGTGACAGAGTGAGACTCCATCTCAAAAAAAAAAAAATTTCTATTAAAAAAAAAATGGCTTGACATAAAAACAGTTTTGGTGCTTGCACTTGTTATCTACTTAAAAAATAAAATATAAAAGCACTTTATTCCTTGAAATGGTCAATATTCAACTTGACTGAATGTTTTCATGGTAGTGCTAGAATATACGTTCCAAAACAAGAAAGATTGAACTGTCTTAATCACTATTGTATCCCTCACTTAGTATAGGGCCTTGGTACGTAGTAGGTGTTGAATATTTAATATATTTCATTTCTCACATTAACCCAACAATGTAAACATACTTACCCCCATATAAAAGTAAGGAAACTGTAGTAAATTGTGATTATCTTGAAAGTGGGAGAAGAGGTATAACTTTTGACTCCTATCAGTGTTTTGATCAGCATAATCAATCTTCAAACATAAGAGCATTTTTAGAATTTTTTTACCTATAATTTCAAATTTTTAGTTTTTAAGATATCAAATTTCATTACAATAATCATACAAATGAAACAAAACTAAAGCAATATACAAAATTTAATACTATAAAACATCTCAAAAACACATTATAAATATCATCCTGTTACCAGAAAAGTACACCTTTTAAAAACTATTCAACCCCACTTCATCTACCCTGAAATGTCATTTTAGTAATAATAGCCAAGTTCTGGTTTACTTAAGTGCTTCCTAAGGTACTATATAAATTTCATACCACCCAATTTTTTTATTAAACACCTTCTATCCAATTACTTCATTAACAGATGCTATGACAGAAAGGCAGAAAAGAAGTAAAGAACACAACCATATGTCTCAAGAACTTTAAAATCTACTTTGAATAACATGTATACACGAAACAGCAGCAAATTGCTCCAAAGCAACATACAAAGAGGAAGGAATCAAAAATGAGTATCTCAAATGAAAATGCTAGGCATTTCAACATGCGTTACCTCTGTTCGTTCTGAAAACTCTGTAAGTAGATATCACCATTTTCATTTTGGAGAAGAAAACTGAAATTCAGAGAGCTTAAATGACTTCCCAAAATAAAGGGCAAATGAGGGTCTGAAATCCAAGTCTAACTGACTCCAAAGTTCTTTCCTTTTTAAGCTACACCATTCAGCCCCCCATATGCAGGTGATTATAGGGTATAGACAACATTTATAAACACTGTAAGGAAAACAAAGAAAGGTATCATTGAAGAGAATTTCAAGGAAAGATTTTATTGACAAAGTGAGTCCTGAGCTGTGTCCGAAACCTAAGTATAAGACTGCTAATAATAAAAAGATTAATGACACAAAAATTTCTAAATAAAAAAACTAAATATTTTCCTTCTTTGATCATTCTTCTATTTCTTATTCTCATGCATTTTTATGTATAACCTACCCGCCTCTATAATCATTCCCATTATAAAGATAGAAAAAAGTTAACTAGGTCTAATATCCTATATTTCTCTCTCCTGCTGGTCAGAATGCTAAAAGATAGAAATATATATTGCCATGAGAGCCCTGAAGTGATCTTAAAGAGTGATTTCTTCATTTTAGTGGTAAGAAAAGCTGAGAGAGGGTTATATAATATACTTAAGGTTATAAAACTTTACTAGCCAGAATAGTATGAGAACATTGTTTTTTCAGTGTTCTATGATCCAGTGCTTCTTAATTTTTTTGCCAAAGTGCCAGTAACAGAATAATGATGAGATCTGGAACTCACTTGAAATATAATGGGTTCACTTGAAATTTCTTTGACGTTTCTGATTTCATCTTAAAACCTCACATGAATTCTAAACTTTGTGCCCAATTTACTCATGCTTATCTTAATACTAAAATTATTTAAATTAATACCATCAAGTAAAATTGGCACTTTAAAAATTATGTTTGTTCCCACAGCTTAGATTCTAAACCTTATGGTATCCATTGACACAATGTCATGTACTCCAGTTTGAGAAGCATGCCCCAAATTACGGTGACAATTCTTTAACCATATACTTGCGCCTTTATTTTTCCTTGCTCCTTTACTTTTCAAATTTAGAATTCTTTTTAAAGCATGGTAAATGTAATCATACTCTTTATAGATGTATAAATACTGACAAAGCTACTGTTAAAATTGCTGGGGTTGTTCAAACACAAAATTTTCAAGCTCTACTTAGTTAAAATTAACTGATTACATACAATTAAGTTTATAAATTCACTAAAGAACCTGGATAGAACTTCTACTTAGCAATACTTCACTAGACATTTCCTTTTTGAGAGGTCACTCAAAAGAATTTTTTAATGAAAGTATTATATGCCATTCATATTGACCACAGTCCCAATTACTTCTAAGCAGGTTAAACAATCTTTTCTTCTCCCTTGGTATGTATCTTCTCAGCCCACATGCAAAGGAAGAAATCCTCTGTGGTTTCACTACTTTCTTTTTCAGG
The DNA here is from genome assembly GCA_963573385.1 of Cacajao melanocephalus. Lineage (NCBI taxonomy): Eukaryota > Metazoa > Chordata > Mammalia > Primates > Pitheciidae > Cacajao > Cacajao melanocephalus. The sequence continues at coordinate 46,715 of CAUYLG010025639.1, forward strand.
ACCTTTTTTTTTTCAACATTTCAAATTCCAAATACACTTCATTGTTCTTTAATCCTAGTTACAAAACAGAGTAATAGATTTTATCTATTTCACTGACTGTTTTTAAAAACATGGAATCTATCACCAGTAAGAGTAAAAATAGACTCTTATTCATCACTTTCTCCCTAAAAACATACTGTTGATTTCCTACTATATGCCTATTTGAAGTCAAATAGTCATATGTGTTTTTAATATATTTAAAACTCCTACTGTATAGCCACTAATATCACTAATATGGAGATAACAGTATTAAGTATATTCACTTTGAAGTCAGTCATACATGTTTTTAGTATAGTTAAAATTCTTACTGTCTAGCAACTAACATTTTTTCAAGTCTTTGACCAACGATGATAGTACCAAAAATATTCATTAGAAATTAATTTAACATTTTCCTACTTTGACAAAACATTTAATTCTCTAATACATTGCTTCCAACAAAAAATTCACAAAAGAACAATCTAGTTCAACAAATAGGCTTCCTTTCAACAGTCATATAGATCAATATTAAAAACACATATTGAAAACAACAGGTAAGTTTGCCAGAACACACAATTCCACTTAGCAGGATGTAACATAATTTGCCTACTTAATGATATCTATTCTCAAAACAGATATAGTATGTATATATCCTTATCAATAAATGAGCTTTTCAGAAAATAATATTGACACATAATATATAAGAATAGGTTTTAAGAATGTAAAAAAGTAAATGCTTAAACAATTGCAGAGTTATAAGAATAGCATCTGCTTGGCTTAGAACTTGTTTTTCAAATACTTTGAATGACTTCATTTATGAATAACTGAAATATTTCCTACGTGTTACTGTAATATTTTTGGTGTTCTAATTTATAATTAGTCTTTTACCTAATCTCTAGTACCTAGTCTTATATTTGTTCCAATATCTCTTACTGATTTCAAATCAACAGCTTAGTGTAATCAAAATGTATATAATATATAACTACAGCAAAAATACGATTTTTAAAAATGCCCTTTCCCAAAAATTTGTATCTTTTTCTCACTCATGCCACTATTCATGACAATTTAGGTAATGGATTATCATCTTTAGCTAAGTAACTTGGTATCAAACTTAGCTGTAGCTAACTAATATGATATTAAGTAGCCGATGGAATAGTTTCTACATTATATACATACATGTAGTCATTATTTTCCTAGTAATGTTTTGGCAGAGCTTTTACACTGGTAAAACTACTATGCTGCTTTGATAAACAGCTTCTTTCAAAATAGAAAAAAGTATCTGAAGAGTGACACATTCAAGATACTGACTTTAAGTATAGGCTGGGCACGGTTGCTCACTCCTATAATCCCAGCACTTTGGGAAGCCTAGGTGGGTGGATCATGAGGTCAAGAGTTCAAGACCAGCCTAGCCAATATAGTAAAATCCCGTCTCTACTAAAAAAACACAAAAAGCTGGGTGTAGTGTGCTGTGTGCCTATAGTCCCAGCTACCTGGGAGGCTGAGGCAGGAGAATCACTTGAACCTGGGAGGCGGAGGTTGCAGTGAGCCAAGATTGCCCCACTGCACTCCAGCCTGGGCAACAGAGTGAGACTCCAACCCCCCCAAAAAAATTAATTCTACATCTCCCCTACATCTTGTTTCTAATTTTAAAGTAGCAGATACTTGTTTATTTGCTTCATGTTACTCATTAACCACATTACCTTTAGTCTCTGCTATAAATAGTAAGAGAAGTACAGAACATTAGACACACAAATATTTCAAAGTAGACCTTAGGTCACCAAACACCATGTAACTTTCATTTCTGTCAAGACAACATAAGTCAGTTTCAAACAAAGACACTATTCTTAGAGATGAAAAATAATATTCAACATAAAATGTTTCCACATACAGCCTATTTTACATACATACATATTCTCATTTTCCTGATTTAAAAAATTACTTTAAGTAGAATATCCATGTTACATTAATTATCATAATCTCATTTTCAAGTGCTTAATAATTCAAAATAATAAGGCTGGGTGCAGTAGCTCACTCCTGTAATCCCAGCAGTTTGGGAGGCCAAGGCAGGTGGATCACCAGGTCAGGAGATAGAGACCATCTTGGCCAACATGGTCAAACCCAGTCTCTACTAGAACTACAAAAGAATTAGCTGGGCGTGGTGGTGCACGCCTGTAGTCCCAGATGCTTGGGAGGCTGAGGCAGCAGAATTGCTTGAACCCAGGAGGCAGAGAGATTGCAGTGAGCCAAGATTGAGACACTGCACTACAACCTTGGTGACTGTGCGAGACTCCCTTTCAAAAAAAAAAAAAAAATCAAAATAATGAAGCAAAAAAAATGCTTCTGCTAAATATTTTCCTTTCTATCATTATTCTTTCATAAACCTAATACAGTTAATTCATTTGATAGGAAGTCTCAACAGACTGTGGTAAATTTGCCAAATTCATAACCGAAATGAAGATAACAAAAGCATCTAAAGGATGAAAATTTCAAAGTAACAAAATCATCTAAAGGATGAAAAGTTTCAAAGCGCAAGTATTTTTCAACAGGTAATAAAAATGTCACAAAGAAGTCAATTAAAAACTTTAGAAATGACAATATGATTTCACAAAATACTAAGTAACATATTGTAAAAATGTGTGTGTGGGTAGATCACACTTTCCACTATCTTTGTAAAATAGATGTAGACAAAATACTTCAAAGTAGTATTATGAAGCATGCCAAGGAGATTTTTTAAGAGGCCCTCCACCTTTTAAGAGAGTCACAAATTATAATTTATAAAAACTACAATTCAACACAACTTTTTTTAGTATGAAATCACAGTACTTCAGTTCAGTAAAGAATAATTCTACATGGTAAAACCACAACACTTGAAGTTCTAGAATACACAAAATTGTATAATACAGCTTCATTTTTCTAAGTTCTTTCCCCCAAATCATATGGTTTATCAGGCAAGACTACAGAAATTAAGGTGTTGATAATGAAACCCACTAGTTACAGACTGAGAAAAATCAGTGTTCTTTCCTCTCCATCATAGTAGACACTATCTGTATCAATAACTTTTCAAGAAAAAGCCTGAGTTATTTCTGACTTCAAATATTCATGTTATCATCAAAACCTATTTTCCGCTATTATCACTTTTTCCAAATCTACAGCTGCCTTTTCATTCCTTCAGCTACAACCATGTTCCTGGCCCTAGACTTTTCCGCTCTAGACTACTCTACTTCATTCTCATAAGATAGCTCCCCCTGATTGTCTTTAATTCCACTGTCAATGTTAATTATTATCTTCTCTCTGACATTTTACCTATGCCACCTACCTATTCCACCTGAGCTTTTCAAGGTCTTTACATTGCATTTTTATTCTGCTCAGGAGCCTCATCGTCAACTACATAGTTACGTATAAGGTGAATGCTGGCTTTCAACTCCCCTTAAAATTGCTAGTTTCTTCTTGACTCTAATAAACATACTAAATTCTCCCTTCAGGTAGCTATATTCGTCCCTAATCCATCTGAATATGGAACTTCTTTTGCAGTTAGCCGCAAACTCATAGGTAACGTATTTAGAAAATTTGCACAATAATTATAGACAATGTTTCTTCACTTGTTTGCATATCAATGTTACCCATATTAGACCATTAAGTATACCAGATAAGGGCTGCATCTTTCAAAGCAGTCTGTACAACACCTATCTGCTATGTCACTTCACAAAGGTAAGATGATTCATTAAATAAAACTAATATTTAATGTGAAAGCTTAAGTAAAAAATGTTCATTTAAAAATATTTCTACGGTTTAACTTTTAAACATCTATGGCCTTTTTTTATTTCCACAGACAGCTGACATATTTTGGTTTCTCGCTAATCTATTAATTGTCAAAAAAAAAAAAAAAGGCTAGAACTTAAAGCGCAAGTTGAGGGTAGATAAAGGATATACACTTTCACATCCCGCGAACAGATTATTCGAAAACTGGCAATGTCAGCTCCAGAAATTCTAAAATACAACTGAATCTTCACATAACCAAACAGTTTCAGGACCAAAAGAAGAGAACAGCGCACCTTCGGATTTGGGAGTTCCCTTCTCTGCAACTGGTTTAGACTAGTTTCTCTACCTCAGAGTCTTTTGATTAGGAAAATTCAATTAATCACCATCGACACAACGAAAGAATACCAGGGAAAGGCAACCCTTTACTTAAAAAAGGGAAAAGGGGCCATTGGATATCCCCTTTTCATAAAATTCAGCAGCTAAATTTAGCTTTTCACTCAGTATCTACCGGCAGTCTCAGACATTTTTTTCTGCCTAATAATAAAAGCAAGTCTTATTCAATTTAGTCCCTTCTCGAGCACCGTCTCAACCTGTCAGAATTTGACAGCTTAAAAAAAAATTAAAAAAAGAAGTAAGGGAAACACTAGGATTCCCGTCCACATTGCTTCTTTTTCCGAAATCACATCACTAAGTCTTGGATTTCTTTCACTCCAAACTAAGCCCTCAGATTCCAAATATAGTTCTTTAACTCCCTCCCCCCCACCCCGCCACTCAATTACACATAAACCTTGCCAACAACAGAACCACAGCAGAAACCCCTACAAATCGGCTCTCTGTTCGTCTTGGAAGTCATGCCCTGCAGCAACTGCCGATCGCCGAAGTGACGGATATTAACCAAATACAGCGCAACAGAATCAGACATGCAGAGCACACACGGCTTCCGCGAGGGAGGGAAACGCGACCCGGGAAAGGTGCGCTCCTCACCAGCCTCGGGACGCTCCAACGGGGTGGGGGTTCCCAGAGGGGAGGGGGAGAGAAGCCCGAGTAGGGGAATCCTTCCCTCTCAAGTAAAAAGAGCTGGATCCCCGGCCGCAGGCTGCAGCCCGTCCTCGCTAAGGAAACGACGAGGCAGACATAGGGCCCCTTTTGCTCGCAAAGACAGAATGCAGACACTTTCCGACGTCCGGACGCAAGCTGATCCCCAATCCCCCGAGGGAGGCGAAGGGTGCCCCAAGGGTGGCTGAGGGAATGCTCGGCCCGCGAGAGACAACCCGAGGAGGAGCCGTTTCATCTGATTAACACCTGAGTAGCGTCCGGGCAAGCACAGCTAGTGGTGTGGGGCCGCCCGCGTGGGGGAAAGGGGGTGGAGATGGGATTCCCCCCTCTGCCGAAAGAGCGCTAGCGGAGGAGGCGCCCCGGCCAGCTGAGAGCGGCGTGCTTCAGACTGCGGAGCCAGGATCCCGCCGCCTGCACCGAGAGCGCGGAGCGAGCCCCGCAGCGCCCTCCGCACCGGCCCCTCGGTCTCCGGGGGCCAGGGACTTCGTCTGCGAAGGCGCTGGGGCCTGACATCCCACGGAGTCGACCTAGGCTCCTGGGGGGCTGGGAGGGGGACCCGCGGGAACACCCACAATCTCCGGCAGCTCTCAGCGGTTGTAAAATGCACCCCCGCGGTTCCCTTCTTCAGCCTTCCCTCCTCCCGAGGCCGCAGAGAAGGGCCACCACAGGCGAAAAGCCTAAGGCAAGTCAGGTACAGCAGCCTCAGCGGTCCCGAACCACCTCCCCCGGTTACCTGTGAGGACTCCGACACGGATTTGATGGTCGTGGTTAGTGAGGATCATTCCCTCGGTCGCCATGTTTCCCAGCGCAGTCACCGCACTGACAGGGGCCGGGAGAAACCGGAGCCCGGAGCGCGCGGGCCGGGAGCGCGCTCGCCGAGGAGAGCGCGAGGAGATCGGGGAAGGAGGGGGAGGCCGCAGAGTGTTTGGTGGCCTGCGTGGGGGAGAAGCCGCGCCGGGAGTGCGCGGGTCCGCGGGAGGGGGCGGAGTCAAGACACGCGACCCCGAGTCCAGCGAGAAGGAGGCGAGTTGGGAATGGGGGGTGCGGTGGCCTCACCGGGAGAGCGGGCGGAGGCGGCGGAACGAGGCCGGAGAGAGTCGCACCGTTCTGCGGAGCGCGAGACCCAAGGCAGCTAGATGGCAGGACTGAGAGGAAAGGAGAGCACACGCTCTGGAGATTGCGGGGGCGGACTCGGGGACAGGGGCGGAGCTACACCCCGAGGCGTGGAACTCGTGGAGAGTGAGGGGAGGAGTGAGAACTCGGGTGCTGAGTACTGGGAGCGGGAAGGAGCCGGCCCAGCCTGAGTAGGACCACGGACCGCTCTTGGGCGCGCGAGTAGCGCCGGATTGGCTGAGTGAACGCGGAGCGGGTGCGCGCGAGGCACGGACGTAACCTCGGCCAGGCCCCAGACAAAAGCAATCCCCTGCCGAGCCTGGCGCCTCGTCGGTTGTCTGCGCCTTGGGCTGGCTCTCGCCGGCGGGCAGGCCTTATAAGAGCGGACCGCGGGGGGAGCGAGGCTGGCTCAGCACTCCGAGTCTTCTCTTGCAGCACTCGGGAGGGGCCGGCCGCCCCACTGAAGGCGCTGGGGAACCTAGAGGTGGCTTAGAAAGCTGCGTCGGTGGCAGAACGGCGGCTACTATGACAGCCCGCCGTGAGCGAATGGGGAGGTATCCTGTCCCGCCAATACTTAGCCGCTGGCTTCGCTCTCCTTGAAGGAGGATTTCCGCCTCACCTGTGCTTTAGAATTCCATCTCCAGTCATTGCCTACAAGAGGATCCTCACAAGCGAAGCTTAGGAGTCTGAGGCAGGACAGCTGGAGTGGAGATACCTGGCTTTTCTTCCTCCTGCTGTCCCACGGTTTTGTGGCCTTAAGCCCCCTCGTCACGAGCGCTTTTAGATGAAAAGCATCTATCTCCTTAGCAAACGAGAATACATTCCACCTGAACCGCAGTCCGTTGACGTGGTGATTTTCATTTCAGTATTCGTGGAATGTGAGATTACCATGAAAATAGATTTTGTTGCCATTTATTTCCATGTGCCTTTCATAAAACATGTTTTTAATCACCTGTGGCTATTCTACGTTAGTTTCTTAGTGACCTTCTTTCTCGACCTTTCAAATTCTGAATTTTAAAAAGTTACATGCGTGTGTGTGTACACACATGTATATGTATTTTTTTTTCTTAGCTGTGGTAAACCTGGAGGCATAAAAGTGAAAAGCAAAGTGAAGTATTTTAAAAATGTGTAAATGTCAGTGTTTATACACAAATCTCAAAGTCACTTTGATGGTTGGTTATGAATTTTTTGTTTTTGTTTTTCTTGAGACGGACTCTCGCTCTGTCGCCAGGCTGGAGTACAGTGGCGCAATCTTGGCTCACTGCTACCTCCACCTACCCGGTTCAAGCAATTCTCCTGCGATTCTCCTGCCTCAGCCTCCGGAGTAGCTGGGATTACAGGCGCGCGCCACCACGCCAAGCTGATTTTTTGTATTTTTAGTAGAGACAGGGGTTTCATCATGTTGGCCTGGTTGGTCCCGATCTCTTGACCTTGTGATCCGTCCGCCTCAGCCTCCCAAAATGCTGGGATTACAGGCGTGAGCCACCGCGCTCGGCCAGTTATGAGTTTTTTATTGTTCTGTTGGGAGATGAAATTACTCATCCTCTGAAGAGTCATGTGCTTCTGTATTTCATTTTAGATAATAGGGCCTACTCACAGTAGATGATGGATGGAATCGAAGTGGGTAAAATAAATTAGTGGGGTTTTTTTTGCTTTTGTTTTTGTTTTTAGCATGTGTGTTGCTAGTATTTTTGACAGTGATTAAAAATTTAAGCCAGATCATAAACTCATTTCCCATCATTGTCACCTTAGATCCTGGTGACCAACAAGTTGTTAACTAGCTTCAAATGGGAGATAAAGATGAGAAAGTATTTCCAAGAGAATTATTTCCTTTTTCTCAAACTAAACATGAAGAGCAAATAGTTGGTTATATTGTTCTTTCTAACGTATATTTTCTTTGCAATACACTCTAAATGATTAGAAAATATCTTGAGCTTGGCCAGGCACGGTGGCTCGCGCCTGTAATCCCAGCGGTTAGGGAGGCCGAGGCGGGTGAATCACAAGGTCAGAAAATCGAGACCATCCTGGCCAACATGGTGAAACCCCGTCTCTACTAAAATACAGGAAAATTAGCCAGGCGTGGTAGTGCACGCCTGTAGTTCCAGCTACTCGGGAGGCTGAGGCAGGAGAATTGCTTGAACCCAGGAGGCGGAGGTTGTAGTGAGCCGAGATTGCACCACTGCACTCCAGCCTAGCGACAGACAGTGACTCCGTCTCAAAAAAAAAAGAAAAGAAAATATCTTGGGCTTTTAAAGAGATAAGATCTAAATCTGTCCACTAACAGGTTGTGACCTTAAACAAATTTGGGCCTTTTTTATAGTGGTAGACTAAATAAGAACTCCTTTAATTAGAATATTCTGTAATTATTCATGGAAGGAAACTGGCACTTCATTTCACAAGTCAGTAATGGAGAAGAAGAGACTAACTTTGCATTCACAAAAGGGGTGATGGTTAAATTCATGAAAACTTAAGTGGGAAGGGTGGATATGAATTAAACTTTCTAAAGCAGCAGTCCCCAACCTTTTTGGCACCAGGGACCTGTTTTGTGGAAGACAATTTTTCCATGGATGGGGATGGGGAGGGGTGATAGTTTCAGGATGAAACTGTTCTAGAACACCCCAGATCATCAGATATTGATCCCATGCATCTGCAGTTCGTGATAGGATTCAGGCTCCTATGACAATCTAATATCGCCACTGATCTGACAGGAGGCAGAGCTCAGGTGGTAATGGTTGCTGGCTGCTGTGTGGCAGGGTTCCTAACAGGCTACAGATGGGTACCTGTCTTCGGCCCAGGGTTTGGGGACCCCTGTTCTAAAGTATATGGAGGTTTATTAATATTCATTATATTTTGTTAAGTATTAAAGTTTCTAAAAAATAATAGAACCAAATTATAATAGATGCTTGTTTTTCAACAGTTTTTCTTAAGTGTATTCATCGTTCTCAAATTCAGCAACCTTTTACAGACAAAACTTACACAGGAAAGACACAGTGACTTTACTGTTTAGAGTGACCTTTTACTGCTGCTTATTGAATGAATATTACAATATGTATACACCATTACTCTTGTTACAGTGTGACATTTCTTCAGAATTCATCCTGGAATCAAATGTTATGCCAAAGAAGAATTTCTGAAAGGTAGGAGAGAGTACCATTTTCCAAATATTGATAAATGTCTTAGGAAACATGGGACGTGGGGTGTGATGGAGTTTAGGGTGGGAGTTAGTTTGTAAATAATTAGAAGTGCCCAGGAACGTATTCTTTCCATTCTTAGGGTTTTCAGCATGAAAACTGCAAGAATTTCTATTAACACTGTGAGACATCATAAAAAATAGGTAAGCATCTGGGTTTCATTATGATTATGATGGAGTTGAAACTTTATATTTTAGTAGAAAGGAAATTAGTTTTTTTGGTTTTTGGAGACAGAATCTTGTTCTGTTAGCCAGGCTGGAGTGCAGTGGCACAGTCTTGGCTCACTGCAACCTCAGTCTCCCGGGCTCAAGCAATTCTCCTGCGTCAGCCTCCTGAGTAGCTGGGATTATAGGCATGTGCTACCATGCCTGACAAATTTTTGTATTTTTAGTAGAAGCAGTGTTTCACCATGTTGGCCAGGCTGGTCTTGAACTCCTGACCTCAGGTAATCCACCTGCCTCAGCCTCCCAAAGTGCTGGGATTACAGGCTTGAGCCACTGCGCCTGGCCTGAAGTTAGTTTTTTTTTTTTTTCCAGTACTGGTATATTTACACTTAGCCCACCTGTTAACTCTTACTTTTTCTGTGGTTAATCACAATTTCAGTCTAAGCAAGGCAAAATCTCATTGGGCTTTTCTGGGTCCAGACTCTCCTCTATGTTTTTTCCTACATGTACATACCTATGATAAAGTTTAATTTATATAGTAGTCACAGTAAGAGATTGACAGCAATAACTGATAATAAAATAGAACAATTATAACAATGGACTGTAATGAAAGTTATGTTAATGTAACTTTATGTAATAAAAGTTATGTGGTCTCTCTCTCTCTCCCCCCGTCTTAAAATATCTTATTGTACTCACCTATTTTCAGACCAGAATTAGTTACACCAATCCTAGGAAAAAAAAAAACACAGTGCCTAATTCAGCCAGTTTAAAGTTCATCTTGCCATAATATAACTTTCTTTGGGTAAAAAAATACATTAAAAGCAACCAAAGTTTTTAATGCTTTTAAAGTGTACCATTTTTAAAATGGTAAAATACACATACATAAAATTTACCATTTTAACCATCTAAAAGCGTACAATTCAGTAGCATGAAGTATACAGTAGTCCTCCCTTATCTGCAGTTTTGCTTTTCTTGGTTTCAGTTACTGTATCCCTGAAGTCCACAATTGGAAACACAGATGTCTGATGACATATTTGGTTGCAAGCAACTGATTCTAGTTGAAGCCAAAAAAAATTCAATGGCTTATGCAGCTAACAAGTCTGGACTTGTATACCTTCAGGATTGGCTAGATTCAGAGTCTGAAACTGTGTCATCAAGATGTCACTTTCAGCTATGCTTTCTTCTTTGTTGACTTCATTCTCACCTTGACACTTCCTACATGGCAACAAAGATGGCATTGGCTTCTCTAGGCTGTGTGTGTATGTGTGTGTATACACACACAAATATATATACATATTTTTTTTAAGAGAGAGACAGGGTCTCTCTGTGTTGCCCAAGCTGGTATCAAACTCCTTGCCTCAAGATATCCATCCTCCTGCTTCAGCCTCCCAAGTAGCTGTGATTACAGGTACGAGCCACAACGTCTGGCTGTAGGGTATAATTTAGATCAGTACCCCATTATAGTAAATATTTTGTATATTTAAAATTTTTTCATCTAGTAAATGTGAATATATGTAAACTACTGTATTAGTTTGTTTTTACACCTGCTTATAAAGACATACTTAAGACTGGGCAATTTGCAATAGAAAGAGGTTTAATGGAGAACTCACAGTTCCACGTGGTTGGGGAAGCCTCACAATCATGGTGGAAGGCAAGGAGGAACAAGTCACATCTTATGTGGATGACAGCAGGCAAAGAGAGAATGAGGAAGATGCAAAAGCGGAAATCCCAGGTAAAACCATCAGATCTCATGAGACTTATTCACTACCATGAGAATAGTATGGAGCAAACCACCCCCATGATTCAACTATCTCTTACCGGGTCCCACCCACAATACCTGAGAATTATGGGAGTACAATTCAAGATGAGATTTGGGTGGGGATACAGAGCCAAACCATATTATCTCCATAAGCAAAAGCTCCATAAAGTCCTCAATTTTTAAGAATGTAAAGGGTCTGGAGAACCAAAACTGCGAATCATAGATTTATGTGATGTGCCAATCCCTAAAGCACTTATAAGGCAAGGGGAGTGGCATTTTCTGTTTGATTAGGCCTTACTCACATACTCGCCCAAAGGATGGGGATCAGCTACACCTTTACCAAATGGACTGAGATTGAGGGAGGATGAATTTGGGTATCTTATCTAAGGGTAAGGCCTCAATAGCTTAGCAGTTAGTTCAACTCTAATTACAAACCCCTCTCTCTCTTCATTATACTATAGAGGTTATTCTTTCCTGAGGTCTCCAGTTTAAACCTTTAATTCCACCTACACAGTCACATATTAATATTCAGAAGGTAGAGAAGTTCTTCCTAGGTATATTCTGACAATTTACAAATGTAGGAGGTCTCCATTTATGTGGCTGTATATCTGATAAAAGAAGAAAACCAAGAACAAAAAAAGTTTGATTTCTAAAGAAAGCACTAATTTTTCTCCCTCAAAAAAAAAAAAAAAATAAGTAAACCATAGAATAGAAGAGGAGGGCATTATTAGATAAGGGGAAAGGAAATTGAGATTTGCTAAATGGGAAAGTAATATTAAGTGCCCCAGAAACTATTTGATTTCGTAAAAGGGCTCTGTCTGCAATGCCTTCAGTTTTTAGGATTCAATATATATGTCATGAAAAGATAGCTCCAAGCTTAAAAACAGACATGGATTGAGTTTAAGAGGACCTTTTAAAAAATCAAAAGCATCATGCTTTTCTACCGTTGTTAATTGGTTTCCATGTAACTAAAGTTTATCTTAAAGCTCAACATCCCCAGAAAAAATATTTTTCCTTAAAAAGCATGTACAAAACAAAAATTATTTTGTTGACCTAAGTAATCTCATTTTCCCCAGGTTGACTGATAATTGAGGGAAATACAGTTTCCAGGAATGTTTATATCATGTTTTACACTTAAAATGAACCTTAGGTAACTTTTCATGTTAGGAATTATAAGTGAATTTGTGAAAGAAGTAGAGAAGATGGATTTTTCAGTTGTCCTGAAAATTCTCAATTTTACCATGTAATAATTACATTTCATTTATATCTGCCTGTGTATCTCCTGCTGTGAAATTGATTGGTTGTAAAGCAAGCCTCCCTTTCCAGCTCAGAACCTTGTGCTCTTCTCATTTCCTAATATTTGTTGACTAAATGCAAAACATATGAAGCAATAGGGACTTTGAATTGGTAGCAATGCAGGCTCCTCCCAAGGTGCCAGAGGGACCAAAAGAGATTTTACTTGGCGAGCAATTCATGCAACAGATTACAGAAGCCTCTACCAATAAAAGGAAATACTGCCTAAGGTGGCCATTGTTCACATAACACTAAAACTAGATTTTCTTCCTGGATCTACAAGTGTAAGGCAAAATGTGCATTGTCAGTTCCCTCTTTGATTATTGCAATTCTAAACTAAAAATGAAATTATCAGGCTGTTGTTACCCTTATTTCATTTAGGAAAGAAATGTGACAAACATTACTAATCACTTTCTGGCAATGCAAAAAGGCAATTTTTTATGGTGAAATGTTAGCAGATATCCTCTGCATAGCTAGAAAGTCAAGATAAAATAAATGAGATAAGCTACAAAAATAATCTACCCAAAGTTATGATTTATAAATGTATTGCTGATGGGACAGGTTTTTCCTCAACTGACCTTGAAATTGAAAAGTATCACCCATATATGGTCAAGGTTATCAGAGATTTTATTCTCAGATGAACATAATTGGAATATTATGAGCACTAATAAAACTATAATAATGATGTTTCAATCCCAAATACTTTTTGATTACTAATTCAGTTTCCTGTAATTTGATTTGGAGATAGGAATACCCTGAATATAGACATATTCCCACCAAATGATAAGGTATAGCCCTGTCTGTAATTTAATATTGGGTTTATTAGCTAATCTCTTGGGAGTTTGAGTAGCTTGAATAAGTCTCTGACCTTTTGAATAAGTTGACCATATAAATTTGTCTGTATTCACAAAGCTGAGACCCATTTCCTAGATTCACCAAAATGCAGACACTCATGAGGAGCCATCCAATCTAACTGAAACTTTATACTGCCCGTCCAATATGAAGTCTTAAAGACAAAGTAGGATAACAGGCTATCCCAGTTTTGTGTTTTGAAAAAATTGAAAGGTTTGGAAGATTTGAGGGAAAGTTGTTAAGCTTAACTGATAATGAACATAAATACTTTGGCAATGGCAAATAATTCACTTTTTAAGAAGTTACAACCTCAGCTACCAAGTAAACTACTTTATTACATGTTGTAGTTAACAAAAAAAAAGCGGGGGGAGGTCATATAATAATCCAAACCCATTGTAGTGGTTTAAAAAAACAAAACCCCATACTTTAAAAACCTTCAAATGATGCTCTTTTAATCCAATTTTAAAATTGGGAATCTAAAGCCCTGATGTTAAACGACTGTTCAAGGTAATCAGTAGTACATTCAGATTTTATATTTCTATCTTTTGTTCTCATTGCTCTGTCTAATCCAATTGACAGAAAATCTCTCAGGACTGCCAGAAACTCTCAGGGACTAAATAAGTACAGTGGCGGCTTTCTTGAAACAATGTAAATTATATACTCTACTAACTCAGTTTCTAGAATATGAAACTAATCATCTCAAGGTTTTAGAGCCCATTATTTTTGTGGTTAGGAGAGGAAAGATATGAGTTAGACTGGAAAAGGAACTGGCAGTATTAATACCTAGGCTCTGGTAACCAGCTCTGGCCCCGATTAACTGTAGGAATTTAGACACCTTTTCAATGTATCTGAACTCCAGTTTCCTTTTTTGTAAAGTGAAGGACACTTTATACTTATTTGAAGTTTGTTCTAATGCCAAAATTCTGTGATTTCTTATAAACCTTCTCAAGTGCAAAAGTACATTTTTTAAAAATTCATCTTTAAAATGCATCTTTAAATATTTAAATTGACCTTGAGAGAAAGAAGATTTTGAATTGGTTCCTTCCCTTTGCTTATTACCAGAAAGTATAAGGGATTTCTATGGATTATGAAGTGTTTTATGACAAATCAACTATTCTATACTGACATGAGATAGGAAATTACTGACAACTTAGAGTAAAAGAAAATATCTGAAGATCTCAGGAACAACAATATAATCCACTGGTAATGTACACAAGGCAGGACATCAAGAGACCTGGGACTTGGAAATTAACTTTCTGTGGCCTTTATGCATATCAATTACTGAGCCTCTATAAAAAGCTAGGCACTGTGTTCGGCAGTCAAAATGAAAAGATAACAAGATAGAATCCTGGGCCTCAAAGAGCCCCATCTGGTGAGGAAGGTAGCTGAATAAACCAGTAATTGCAATAGGGTTCACTTAGTGCTACGACAGAAGTAAGAGAGCCTAGCAGTGAGTCTCAAACCTGATTACACATTAGAGTTTCCTGAAGAGCTTTTAAAAAATGTGATGCTTTTGCCCTATCACTTGGTTACCATGATTTAAATTATCTGTTTTTCAGAGCTCTTAAGGGGATTCCAATACACAGCTACGATTGAGAATCAGTGGGATAGAAAGGCAGCAAATTTAGTCTTAAGACAAACAGGCAATGGTCAGGGATACAGGAGAGAAGTATCTCTGCACTTTGTACATGAAGCTAATAGAACTTATGATACATCGGGAGAACTGCAAATATTAATAGTTCTGTTCTCTGAGGAGTCCAATGTGGGATGTATGAGAGAAGGGGGACATAGTGAAAGATAAGACTGAGAAGCTAGGCAGAAGACAGATCATTTATGGTCTGTGAAGGAGCTTGGACTTCAGCAAGAAACCAGTAGGGGAGTGACATGATCTCATTTATCTTTTATAAAAGATAGCTTCAGTGGTACTGTGGAAGATGAATTAGAGGGACTAGAAGCAGGGAAACCAATTAAGTTGGTAATCCAGGCAGGAAGGAGGGCCTGGAAAAAAAAAAGTGATACTAGGAAGGTGGATGATATTCAAGGAATAGATAACAAGGGGGCAGAATCAACAGGGCAGTTTGATGTTTTTGGTGAGAGCATAAGAGAAGTCTATGGAATATAATTTTACTTATTTTGTACCAACTTTTGCTCATTTTCCAGTGGTGGATCTGTCCACAATTACGTACTTCAGAGGTAGAGAGGAGCTCCTTTTTATGAGCTTAGTAAAAACATGTTATATAATGTGGTCATTTCAAATCCAAAAGCTATCAAAATAATCAAAGGCTGTTTACAATCGCTAAGTGACTACATTCCATACATGTTTAAGGCCAAACATTCAACATTTCCACCCAGATTGGTGGTGGGATAGAGGGAAAACAGCACCAAAACAAAGGTTTGAGAGATTTTAATTAATGCAAATGGCTGTGCCTAGTCTTTAAATCTGTCCAAAGCAAATGGAGTGAAAGCCTTCTAATTCTTCAGTGCTTCATCTGGCAGTGACCTCAGAAAAAAGAGCCTCCCTCCTGCATCATCAAGCTGACTTCCTTTAGCTCCTTGTTGTTCTCTGTGGATCTTTGATCCCAGAATTCTCTAAGACAGGAAAAAAAAAAAACAGAGGAAAAAGGACAGCTAAAATATTGAGTACCCTAGCACCCACTTTGCAAATCACTAAAATATTAAATTAGAACATATGTTAAGAAATGCATTCCAAACATCTATCCCCACTGTCTATTCAAGCCCTTAAAACGATTTTTTTGTTGTTTGTTTGAAGAAAGTAGTTCTCACCACATGGTGTTCATTTCTGCCAGTAGTCATTCTGACCATAGTTGTAGTGCCCATAGTACCTAAGGGGAAACATAGGAAAATGAGAGCTTCTTTTGAGGGGTGTGGAAACTAGTTTTGTTTTGTTTTGTATCACTGTAAGTATTAGCATTGATGTAAATTTTCTGATTTTTTTTTTTTTTTTTAGAAAATAACTTTGTCAATATTTCAGAAGTTGGAGTGACAGACTCTTTTTCTATTTAGAGCTCATGACCCACAGGAGGAAAAATAATTTGAGAATTATATGCAATTAAATAAAGAAGTGGAATAATAAGTTATGTGTATATGTACATACCCTCAGATAACCCAGATAGATATATTTCACAAAAAAATGGTCAATTGTAGATAGTGGAGATTAAAAGATAAAGGTGAAGATGGGGAAGAGAATGAGGAAGCAGAGAGAATGGCAGGCAGAGGGTGAGAAGGAGAAGAGAGGCAATGAAAAGGATAAAAAGGGAGAATTGTAGGGTGCTAAATAGGACCATAATGAGTCTCTTCAAGTTAGAGTTGCCAGACTAAAATATAGGACTCCCAGTTAAATTTGAATTTCAATATAAATACCAAATAATGTTTCGTATATCTCATGAAATATTTGGGATACAGTTATACTAAAAATTATTTGATGTTTATCTGAAATTCAGATTTAATAGAGTATCCTTTTTTTATTTGCTAAATATGATAACCCTTTCCTAGACATCCTGCTTCACTCCTGAGTGTGTGTGCCCACAAATTATGGAATCTGTTGTTACCCATTAAAATAATATTAATAAGGTTACAGTTTATTTTGTCAAGCTTCAAAATTTATATTTAGGAAAAAAAGAATTTATTCTCCCCCTGAATTTCTGTGAGGTCTTAAGGAAGTAAAAGAATGACTTAGTTTAGAAATTAACTTTATAACCTGCTAATACCATAAACCTAACTTTGACATTCAAAGGGTTCAGGTTGCCTCAAAGCTTAAAAAAGCCTATACTTGAAAGAAATACAATACTACTTATCAAGGACCCAGATTTGAGCTAGCTGTGGTTTTCCGCCCCTGCCTTTCAGCATTTTAGCTTAACACTACTATTTTCCCTTCAGCAGCACCTGCTGAAGTGTAGTTCAGCCATCAAGAAGAATAGTACAAAAGTTATGTAAAGGTTAAAGCTGGAAAGAATGACTTTCTTTCAGAAAAGGAGTTAGAGAGTAAATAAGGTCTCAAGAGTGTACATTTCCCACTTCACTGGGCTTTCATCTGAATTTATAAATGTAGCAT
This sequence comes from Cacajao melanocephalus, assembly GCA_963573385.1. Lineage (NCBI taxonomy): Eukaryota > Metazoa > Chordata > Mammalia > Primates > Pitheciidae > Cacajao > Cacajao melanocephalus. The sequence goes on from CAUYLG010025639.1 coordinate 63,989, forward strand.
AATACTCACATCCAACCTTCAGGTTTTTCTCAAAAGAGCTCAAGGAAATGCTAAGAGTTGGTGGGGGTTGAGGGAGGAGAGAAAAGCAAGACTGTCAAAATCAAATGTCTTAACAAAGTTATATTATTGCTGAAGATAAACCTCTTCTTTAAACACCAGCAGATATGATGGGAAATTCAGTTGAACTTAGAGATTGCTTAGTGTCTGTGCTCTCTAAGATAGGTGACTGCCAAAGTCCACAAACTTGCTCTCTGGACTCTATAGAAGTTAGGGAGGACTTACGATACACCCTGAGTCAAATTATAATTTTACACTGGTGGGAAAGTAAATCCTTTCAAATGTTACCTGTCTCCAGAAAGATCAAAAGTAAAGACTTCACTGTAGGTGTAAACAAACTAAGTGATGCAGTGTGCCAAAGAGATAACAGAGACAATGGTAGTGCTACATCCTGAGCATCAAGGGAATTCACAAGTAGGGATTTGTTGAAGTGTAACAAAATAATATTAACAAACACAAGATGATATTTTGCCAGCTACACAGATCATACCACTGCAACTCAGCCAACCAGCACATAGAACAGTAGGAGGAGAAATTCTTGGCTGAGTTCGGAGGTAAACCCTTCCTCTACTCGGAAATGGTTAGAACAGAAGAACCTGTACCCTGATTTACTGGGAGGTGTGTCTAAAATTATACCCCACCCTTTGTCTAAGACAGGTTTGCGAAATTCAATTCTTTTGAAACTAGAGAAAAAGGAACACTGTCCCTGTAACACTATTAAGTATACAAACTTCAAATAAACACCATCTTGTGCAATTGCCCAACCCATTTTTTTATTTTAGAACCCCGATTGCCTGATTTATCTGCAGTAGAAGGGAACACTATTCTACAAGGATTGTGGAGGAAGTGGGCAGTGACTGGTTTTTGAAATGGAGAGAACTGTAGTCCAGGGAGTAGAATACTAGGTAAAAATTATGCAACAGAAACACTGTTTAACATGGTCCAATCAAGGCTGCCAGTAATACCCTTTGGTGGAAAAGAGCATGTCATAAAACATCAAAACTTTTTTTCTTTTTTCATTTGATATATAAATGTGGCACCATTTGTCTTAAGAGTAATAGAAGTCCGATCTCTCCACAGCATTTCACAGTTCCTGAATTACCACTCTGTGGACTTGAAGCCTGGATGTGGTTGGTGCCACCTACTGGGCTAAATGCAGAATTACCAATCTCTTGCTGAACAAATTAACCCAAGGGAGTACGATTTTTCACTGGGAAGATTATATGCTAAACAGATAATAAATTTGGATTCAAATTATAGCCTTTAGATCTAGAAGAGGCATGAAAAGTCACATACTTTTACACATTCATTTTGTAGCATAGTCTAGGGAATAAAGATTGAATATGGAGCCAGAAGCCTTTCTTCTCTGTGCTTGTCTCTTGTTCTATAATACCTTTTATAGAGTCATTGTGAGGGTTACACAAGGTATCATGTTATCAATATGCTCCATGTTAATGTTGTTTGTATGTTTAAAAACTGAAATTAAATGACTTTCCCAAGTCATCTAACTGGTGAGCCACAGAGGAAGGCCTAGAACTCATGTATCTGAGTTTAAATTCAGTGCTTTTTCCCTTAAATTATAATTTTCCAAAATTTGATGGTGAGATAATTTTAGTTGGCAATTGGGATAAATTTAGGTATTGGAACATGGAATTAAATAGTATAAATCACAGTGAGAAAATTATTTTCAATTACTTCAAACTTGATAGCACCAAAGAGAAAGTTGCAGTTTGGTGCTGACTTTCTTTAAAATTCTCTGTGTCTTTCTAATCTCACTTCCTAATACAGATAAAATAGATCTCAGACTTATACAATTTTCTAGAACATTAAAATCTTGGTTTTTTTGGTGTGTATTATTAAGTTTACCTTCTATTATGGAAAACTATAGCAATTCTTCATTTAAAATAGTAATATAAATTTTATTCTAAAGGAACGCATTTAAGAAACTAAAGAAGTCAACCTAACAGCAAATATTGATTAGATAATAGTCCAGATGATACATAAAGTTGGAAAACACTGCAGCATCTACCATTAAGAAATTATTACTGCTGATAATAACCCTCTTTACATAATTACTTTTAAAATTGTTCATTAAGAGAATATTTGTTTTCTTTTCAATAATCAAATACTAGAAGTGAAAAAATAGGCCGCAAAACCAAAATATAGGACTCCATTAGATTTCAAATCCACTTGGGCTCAAACAAACCTATGGAGTTGGAATACATGTGTTAGAAAATGAAACTGACCCATAATTAGTGTTAAATGAATGCAGAATCAATATAACACACTGATCCATTGCCTGTGGCTACATTAATTTGTGGTAACAGAGCAGTATAGTACCCTATTATTTAATTGTCCAGAAGAATAAGAGGAAAGGAGACAAAAGGTGTTGATCTGTGGCTGTTCCAATTTAAAGTTGATTCAGTGTTTTACATGCAAGGGGAAAAAATATCCCCTGAGGCAATCAAGTTGAATGGAACCCTTCACTATTTGCTAATTTAGGTTTAATTTGATTCTGGAGCTAAAAATCTTTTGGCTCTTTACCCTATAGATCCCTCAAGATGACCTTCAGCTAATTTTGAATGAAGTATAACAGGGACCTGGCTGTCTTCCTTATAACCTTCTTCTCCTCTTTTAAATTTGTATTTTAATGATTTAATACTGCTTCTGGTTGCATTCCAGGTTTCTTTCCAATTTTGTCCAATTCTTATTAGAACATAAGTTGAAAAATATGCATCTAATACTGCCTGAAAGATAGTCAATAGTCTTCTAGTTTTCTAAAATTTACCTATGGATCAAGCCAGACCAGTAGAGTTTTATGTACCTGAATCATCTTGAGTCAATTCATCACTTTAAAAAAATTAGATTAATATGTTTTTATTAGATTATGGCAAAGAACAGCGGAGAAACGGCCTAGGAAATTTAGATTCTAAATTTATTTTGAAATATTGTTGAAGACATTGGCTACTATCATCACGCAAACAATGTCCTGTCCCCATCATAGAGACCTGGACGAAAAATTTCTCTCAGATTTCAATACCAGGAAAACTTTGTTTCTTCAGGAATTTCACAAATCAATGTTTCTTTTTACTGGAAAATTCAGAGTCAAATTTGTAGCCTACCTCTGCCAGCTATGCAGTACTCTCATTATGCATTCTTGTGTATTTACCTGGCTTCAGCTTATTTTCCCTTTTCTTTGATTTACTTATATATTTATTTAACCGTATGTGTTGAGTGTGATTTTTATAAGCTGTTCAATAAGACTAAGAAATTAGAAACATACATACTGACGCTGATAGAACGTTGTCATTCCTTGGCCATGATTTCCCATTGCCTGTGCCTTTATAAAAATGGAGTTCATATTCATAGATACTTGAAAATTTAAGAACCATTTTCCCTGTCCTCAGAGCCATCTCTGTATTCTATTTTTTAATGAACTATATCATATTCTCTAATTTTGCCATAAATTCTGTGGAGGGAGTCGCTGATACTCTCAGACGGACAACTGGATTGATGAAATTCACAACCATTGTCAGATGTCTCCTTGGCCTTCTGCTTTAAAGTAGTAGAGTCTATTCCAGCAAGATTAATAAAATTAAATGATTCTAATTCCTAGAAAAGGGGATGGGGTAGAAAGGAAACATATTTTATTGTGCTAATTATATGTCCGCTACGTATCCTAAGTATATAATATGTTACTTTATCTTTGCAAAGGAAAACTATTCTCCCAGAGAGAATCCGCCTTAGTACAGGAGCTTCTGAGTCATAATAATGATAATGAAAAAATGTATTACTGTACTTTTATTTATTATAGTCATTGTATTACTCACTTTACAAGTAAAAGGATCTCCAATGTAAAACAAAACAAAACAAAACCTCAAACTGTGTACCTGGGATATTCTACCTACCTTGGGACCCAGGAAGATTTAAAAATGCCTGTATTGGCTCGAAATTCTGCTGCAAATACAGTGATAATTTCAGGTCATTGGCCTTCTGGTACTTCTTCAAGGCTTCAGTTCTCAGCTCAATCACTTTGCCACGAAAATCATTCTGAAAGGGAACATTTTCAAAAACTACACATTTAGTATTGGCTTTTCTGAATCCTCTTTACTCAGAAGTTAAAAAGTAATTCCATCATGCTCAGCCTTTAAAAGTTGAGTAGAAAGTATTTGTGCTTTTCCACCCATTTAGAATAGAATAAAATCAAGAGCATAGGAAGAAATACTGTTTATTCCAAGTTGCCTAGGGTGAAGCCAGAGATAGGTCCCTTCAGCTATCTTTCTACATTTATTTTAGCAGGACTATTGGTAATCTAGGATGTGGGGACTGGGCTTCACAATATGCAGCTAAAAGCCTTTGTATTGTATGAATAAAATTACATCCTATATCGAGCCTTAGAAGACCTTAGTACCTGAAGGATGTTGTTTTGTTCCTGATACTTGACCCATTCCATTTTCCTCTGTTGCTTTTCCTGATGGAAGAAAGAGCCTCTGGTTGGCAAAGTAAATTGAGATGAAAAATCAGTTTTCTCAATATACTGCAAAAGCCTTATAGCAAAATTATAGTGGCACAGATTGACGATTAAATTGGTTTTAACTGCACAATTCTCTTAATTGGCCTCACCTGTACAAACCACCCTCTAAAAGCTAAATGAATAGAGTTATTTTATGTTGGTGAGTTGGTTATGGGAAGATGAGATACAAGCATAAAACCTCTGAATACATTTTCAAAGACAAATTAACAGGAGTTCTGACATCATGTAGCTGTTGCAGAGTTATCATAGTTGGTATAGCTTCTCTTTTTCCTAATATGATTTCCTAGAAACTTGTGATATTACTCTGACTCAAATATAGTAACACAAGGGAACCAAATCTATAAAAATTTGCATTGGTTCAAGAACACACCAAAGCTTAGGCAAATTACTGCAACATTTAAGATTTCTAATTTATTTATTTTATTTATTTTTTTTTTAAAGATGGGGTTTCACCATGTTGGTCAGGCTGGTCTCAAACTCCTGACTTCAAGTGATCCACCCACTTCAGCCTCCCAAAGTGCTAGGATTACAGGCATGAGACACCACGCGGATTTCTAATTTATTAGCTCTAAAAGCCACTACCATTCAGAATGGCTGTACTGTTTTCCTTATCTCCTTTACTTTCTCTGCAAATGATTTCTCCAGTTCACTCTTGGTCTTCCTAGGTGACGAGGGGGATTTGGGATCCTAGGATGAAAGAAGAGAGCTAAAGGAATAAGAAGTCCCAGGAAAGAAATGCAATGTCTCAGCAGGCCGTAAATCTACTACTCTAAAAACCCAGATCCGGCCGGGCACGGTGGCTCACGCCTATAATCCCAGCACTTTGGGAGGCCGAGGCGGGCAGATCACGAGGTCAAGAGATTGAGACCATCCTGGCCAACATGGTGAAACCCTGTCTCTACTAAAAGTACAAAAAAATTAGCTGGGTGTGGTGGTGCACGCCTGTAGTCCCAGCTACTCGGGAGGCTGAGGCAGGAGAATTGCTTGAGCCCGGGAGGTGGAGGTTGCAGTGAGCCGAGGTCGCACCACTGCACTGCAGCCTGGTGCCTGGTGACGGTGTGAGACTCTGTCTCAAAAAAACAAAAAAAACCCAGATCCTACCTATCTGTCTACCCAAATTAGCCCTGATTGTCAACAGACTGTTTCCAGCTGTGTGACATCAACAGTCTTGAAATTCTAAGTACCTGCAGTCCACTTGCATTTCCATCCTGCAAGTCTGCCTTGTTTTTTATCTCTGGTGCTCTTTGTTGATCACTGAGTTCTTCTGCCTCGAATGTCTGTGGAAAGACATTTTGGCAAAGCTTTAAATTAATGGAAATTAAAGAAAGAAGTGGAAAACCAATATGGGTCAAGGCTTTGGTTCCTGCCAGTCAGCAGCTTCTCAAGACCTGACATGAAACATGTACTACCAAAGGGAGTTCAGAATGTTGTGAGCCCTTCCTTTCATTCGGTCCCTTGAGTGTACCTTACAGGAATGAAAATGATTAGCTGGACCCTTAGCCAGTCACTACTCTAAGCTACTTACTGTATTACTCTACTTACTTTCCTTACTGTACTATATTACAGGCATTCTCATTTAATCCTCACAGCTCTTTGAGGACTATTTTTATTTCCGTAGATGAGAAAACTGAGACTTGGAGAGGTTATTTGTTTAGGGTCACACAGCTAGGAAAGTAGAGTTGGAATTTGAACCAGATCTTTCTGATTCTGAAGCCTGTGTTTTTGACCATTAGGCATGCTGCTCTTTTCCATTTCTCCTTACTAAAATATGAGTAAGGAAAGTTGATCACAAGTTAAGTGTATGGATGTCCTTTATTTAAAAAAAAAAAAGTCTTTTGAGAGTTCTGTAGAAGCTGGATTTAGATAGAGAAAGTGTTCTGGCACATTTCCTATTACAAGGACACAAGGACTCAAGAACCTAGGAACTAAAACTTCTGACAATTCACAGAACTAATTTGTGACTGCCAATGAGAACCGGGAGCAGATCTCAAAACACCATGCAGGGCTTGAAGGTATTTTGATTATTTGTGGAAAGGTGAGATGAGAAAAAAAAAAAGCAGACAGAGATCACACTGTATAACTGTTTATATCACAAGATACAATCTACTCTTCTAGTTGCATAGTCCGTGAAGAAGCACTTGGGTTCCAAGGGATTAGTCTTGGATAAGGGACAAAGGAATTCTCTGTCCCCTTCTCCCAACTCCTGGCTCTGGTTTCCCAGCAAAAGGCCCTTATATTGTTATCTTAAACAATGCAGTGATTATTGTAAAATTATAGGTGAATTAGAATTAGGTAGTCATTTGTTTATTCAACTTACATTTATTGATCTCTACTATGTTCCAAGAATTGTGCTAGGAGCTACAAATTCGGACAAAGCAACCAAGATACTGAAGGAGCTTAGGAAGATACTGAAGGAGGCAGGGAAACAAGAAACAAGTGAAAAAGTAATAATAATACAATAACAATTTTATATTATAAACAGTGCTATTAAACACAGGAACATAGTTATATAATAGAAAGGAGGAAGCGGATGCCTTGCTTTAGATAGAGCAAACAAGGACGGCCTCTCTAAGGAGATGACATTTAAGCTGAGACCTGAAGGATGAGAATGAACCAACCATGGTAAAACAGCATTACAGGTAGTGGAGAAGGCAAGAGCAAAGTGCTTGAGATGGGAAAAGGCTTGGTGTGTCTGAGAAACCGCAAGAGGCCAGTGGCATGATTGCATAGAAAGCAAGGGAAGGACATCTGTGAGAGGAAACTGCAGAGTGGGCAGAAGCTAGATTATGCCACAATGAGTGGCTGTAAAGGTTTTTCTTAAGAGGAGTGACATGCTTTGATTGTTTTAAAAAGATCATAGATCATTTTGGCTGCTGTGTAGAGAATGGATTGGAATAAGGCATGGGTGGAAGCAAGGACATGAAAAAATGAGGATGGGGGCTAGAGAAAAGGGAGGTTTTTTGCACTATGATCTGTAGAACAATACTTTCAGTAGATCCTTAGAGGCACACCTTGTTCCATAGTATCTCCATTTCCTTCTGTAGCATCTTGTTTTTCCTTTCTTGTTGGAGGGTGAAGAACCAAACAAACAGAAGAATGTATTTGTCCAGCCATTGAAGTGAGTTTGGAGGAAGTTACTAAGTAATAGTAGGAAAAGGATCCAGGAACATAGTAAACCACAGAGGAAGGCAATGAATGGGCCTAGCCCCAAATCCAGGAGCATAAGAGATGTTTGATGATGATGATGATGTTTTAAAAAAGCCAAGTTATTTTAAGTAATAACTTTAATTATAATAATTGTGAGACAGTATTTATAGAAATGAGTTCCTAACACTTAAGATATTCTTATCATATGGCCATTTCTTGGGGGCTTGGACCACTGATATTTAATTTTTAAGATCCTTTATATTGCTGATTAAAAGAAAATCGTATAAGAATCCTACAGAGCAAACTATTTATTTTATTTTATTTTGATAAGTATTTTCTATTCTTTATAGTAGATATTTTACTATTCTTTCAGAAATGTTAAGGGTTAATATGGTTATAGTAATTTACTCCCTAGATAAAAAGCTTTTAAAAAGTCAAAGAATATAATTTTTGCTAGCTAGTCCTATTCTTCCCAACAGTCCATCTGACTACCTTTGGGTCACCCTGGACTTCGTAGATCAAGTTGATATGAGTGTTGGAGCATCAGATGCTGGAAATGAGTATTCTGTCTTTCCCTCCACATCTGACCCTGCAGTGGAATTGAGCCCTATTCAGGAGGCTGTTCCTGGAGTACCTCCAGCTTCTTACCAGGTTCTGTTTCATCTCCTCTGCCTCCTTAAGGAGCTCCATGACTGAGGATTCCTCACACTTCTTCCCTGCCATGATCTGCCTCATGATCTGAAGACTAGAAGAAAAAGAGGAATCATAAAACATATATACCTCCTTAAGGGTAATACTGATATTCTGCAACCAGTCAGAAAGTACTCTACCATGAAAGTTAGATGGGGACTTATATCTCAGGAGTTATGGAAGCCCTTCTGGTCATAGAAGATCTCTATAACTCGGATGTTTCCATTTCTAATTAACATTTGCCTGTCTATGTGCTCTAGAATGAATTCTGTGTTCTTTAATGCTTAGGTCTCCAACAGTCAGGGAAAGTCCTTTCCACCCCCTCAGAAGAATGCTGTGGTGTGTGACTTGGGAGAATAAGGGGTAGTTCTGCCTCCTTTATAAGAAGAGGTTGAAGAACCTGCTATCTTCTAGGATAAATCCCAGAGTTATTTCCTAGCCCATCTCTGTCCACTTTCTCCCACCTACTTGCTTCTTCATATAAGGACATTTGAGTCTATTGAGGGAGTCACTGAGATCCTTTCATAGCCCCAGAGAATGCATGCCATTAAGAAGTTCTAATGAAATCTGAATCAAAATCAAGTCTTTGTGAGAGAGGATATTTCTTAAAGGCATAAATTATTTTATGTTTGTGTTCTTGTACTTTTTTCTCACCAATTCTAAGCAGAGAATACAATTCTAAGCCTTTGAGTTTTCTTGGCCCTAGAGAAGTCTACGTTGCTGAGTTGTAAGCAGTTGGTGCTTGACCATGACTTTCTGCCTGGGTTTTGTTCTTCAAAAATATGAGTCCTTTGAGATGCTTATTATAAGGTATAAAATAAAGGTAGACTCACTGAGGTGAGATGTTCTGAGACTAGAAAGGAAACAGAGTTTGTGGGTCCCAGGTACAGTGAGTGCTCTGGTAAGGAGTTAAGACTTCAGGCTACCTAGTATATTTAGAGATGCCCCTAATTAAGAGGGCTCCTAGGTTTAGAAAATACTGCCATTCCACTGCTTGGCATAGAAAGAGCAGAGTCATTTATTCTAAAGTGATCCACAAACATGCACAAGAAAGCATCTGTGTGATCATGGCAAACTAATGCTATTAAAGGTGTTTCACTATTTCTTGGGTGGACAGCCTGGGGAGGAAGAGTTTGTGAAATGAGGGGTGAGTCATATTTAATTTACTAAAAGAAAATAAAGGATTTGTTGTAATCCTGACTTGGTAGTTACAAATTGTTTGCCTTCTACAGCCGAATGTCAAACCTTTTATTAATTAACAAAAAGTATATATAAATAATTATTGACAATCCTGTGGAGACTAAGTTCTCCAGCTTTTTTACTTCTAGGGATCCAGAATAAGAGCTCATACCTCCTTTGCTTTTCCTCCAAGTTAGACATTAACTTTTGGAATAAGAGGTTGTTTGTATCTTCTAGAGGTTTGAGCATCTCTAGCAGTTCCTGTTTCCTTAGCTTTAAGTCCTCATTCAGTTCCTTCAAGTAATTGTCATCTGTTTTAGAACTTCTGTGGGAAGAGACACAATAATATCTGCCTTTAGCCTGGGTTAAGAGATGGAGAGACCCTCTTTTCCCTCTTAGATAGTTACCATTTAGCATCTTCCATCGAAGACTCACCTTATTTTTGAGGGCAGGTAAGATCCTGAAGAGTTTGCACCACTTGTCATCTTGAAGGGTAACTTCTGAGAATAAAGAGGCCTTCCTGAAAATATGTGCCTTTTTTCCCCTCCAGTTAAGTCATCATTTTTGTGCTGCTGTTCTTGAAACCCCTGCTGCAGTGGACTGATCTTAGCTACAGTGAGGTCACAATGACCCTAATACCACATAATCAACAGGTCTTTTATGTAATTTCAACATTAATGGCAGTTTGTTGACGGGAAATACTAACTACATCTGATCAGTTCTTGCCTTACATCTAGCCAAATGACAAAGTTTTATTCTAAAGTCTTTGAATGAATAGGATAGAATCATAACATATCTACATTATGAAATTCCTTTTGTGTTAGAAAATGTTGGACTGTCAAAAATGAGATCAACACCATCTTTCATGGAAACAAACCTCTGTGAAATGCCACTATCTGTAGAGCACAGTGACAGATTCTGCAAGTGAAGAAAAGATGAAGACTTTTGGGGGCCTTAGGAGGAAGAGAGGATACTTCTAAGAACCTTTTTTTTAAAAAAGAGGTCAAACTGGCAAATACCAGGGTATGGATATAATAGAATAATACGTGAGCCACTGTCATTATTTTTCAATCTTTAAAACTTGATATTATCATAATGGCAAGGTAAAAGAATATTGGACATGTAGCAAGAGGATTCGTGAAAGATCATATCGTCAGTATGTCCTTCCATAACCATACTCTTTCCTGAAAGATTGTATAATTATTCTAGCCTCCCTTCAGGATTTTCTGGTTCTGCTTCTATTTTCTTCTTTATTAGAATCACATTTCTTTTGGACCTTAGGATCTCCTGTCTTATCTATGTCACTTATTGGACGATAACCCAGTGATACATTTGTTTTTTTCATGCCCTTTAAATACAGTTTTAGAGCAGTATTTTTAGTGAAGATCTCAAAATGAGTTAAGTCATGTAAATGTCAAGTATTAACTGAACATTTTCAGCCATTTTCTAGGGGTATTCTCCAAAGTAACTTAAACCCTTTTTCTTGTGGGAAACATGAAAGGCAGAATATTATAATGGAAATAATACAAGATTTAGTTTGTCAGACTTTGGTTTGGATCTCAGCTTCAATGTGCAGAGTGAGCTGCTTGTGAGCAAGTTACTAAATTTTCTGGGTCTCAGTTTCTGCTTTTGTAAAAGTGAGAAGGGTAATATTGACCTGATAGGTTTGTTATGAGCATGAAATGTAATATTACGTAAAGAGCTTTGTTCATGTTAGGTGTTCCCGTTTTAATAAGTTTGTGTTTATTGGGTGTGGGTTTTAGGATTGCTTAACGCCTCAATTAAGTGATCAGATACAAAAGGCTGATTTATATGAGGCTAATGAAACTTAAACTTTAGAGACCTTCATTTTCACAGACCTTTTCCAAAGGCCCTGAACCTCATTTTGTATTCATAATTTTATATTCTTTTTTGGAAAGAGATCTCTCCAAATTATGTATGTTTTAGGGGCTCACAAAACAAAGATCTTCTTCTAGTTAGATAGGATACATAGCTCTCCTAAGTATCATCTACATCAAAACTTCTTTAAAAGTCTCTATTTTGAGACAGAGTAATGCTCTGTTGCCCAGGCTGGAGTGCAGTCGTCCAATCTTGGCTCACTGCATCCTCCCCCACCCAAGTTCAAGTGATTTCTTGTGTCTCAGCCTCCCAAGTAGCTGGGATTACAGGTATGCACCATGACACCCAGCTAAATTTTGTATTTTTAATAGAAATGGGGTTTCACCATGTTAGCCAGGCTGGTCTCGAACTCCTGGCCTCAATCCACCTGCATCAGCTTCCCAAAATGCTGGGATTACAGGCAAGAGCCACCCCGCCTGGCCTACGAATACTTTTTCTACAACATACATAGGTCATTTGTAAGTTTTGTATGATACCTTGTGTAATGTGATGTTAAATTAGGATAGCCATATCAAATAATATGTAATTCACATTGGTTGCTCTAGGAATTCCCATGAAAAGTTTGGATTGAATGAGGATGAGAACACTCCTCACAGTTTAAAAAAAAAAAAAGGAACTCGTTGGATGAATTATTAGTAGCATCTTTGACTGCATATATGACAGGTGGTAGCAAATAGTAGAGGAAAAAATGGCATTGATCGCTAAAGTATTGCCTCTCTGAATTTCATATTGTGACACTTGGTTGGCAGAACTGTGTGTCTGATAGAATTTTAAAACATGTAAGGGGCAGGTGACATCCCAACCTACTTTCATTTCTGTTTTTGCTTATGAATGATTCAAAGAGGAAGAACACTTGATATATATTTTTTCTTTTCTTTTCTTTTCTTTTTTTTTTTTGAGTTGGAGTTTTGTTCTTGTTGCCCAGGCTAGAGTGCAATGGTGCGATCTCGGCTCATTGCAACCCCTGCCTCCCAGGTTCAAGCGATTCTCTTGCTTTAGTCTCCCAAATATCTGGGACTACAACCGTGTGCTACCATGCCTGGCTAATTTTTTGTATTTTTGGTAGAGATGGGGTTACACCTTGTTAGCCAGGATTGTCTCAATCTCCTGATCTCATGATCCGCCTGCCTTGGCCTCCCAAAGTGCTGGGATTACAGGCATGAGCCACCACGCTTGGCCAACACTTGCTATTTTGATGTGCTCTTTTCTGTAGCCAGTCAGCACCTTTTATTTCCTGACATTCCAATGCTCATTTATTAACTTGCCATATTAATTCAAAAAAAAATATTTGCCTCGTAATAATGTATATAGAGTTTGTAGTAAAGAGCTTATAAACCAATAAACAGTAGTAAGAGGGAATAACTGATGCATGATATTGTCCCCTGGAACGGGGGGAAGAGAAGATTAAGGTGTAGATGACCATTAGAAGTGGAGGGAAGGGAAACTGAACATAGATTTTTCCTGATGTAGAAGGTTAGATCATCTGTTGATTGAGGAGGTGTGGCAGGAAACCTCAGAAGAGTGATGACATGAGATTTGGAATACTACCTGAGCACTGGAAAAGGAAGCCAACCAGCCAAGAGTAAAAGGATTGCCAAGTAGTGCAAAGGGTCAAGGCGAATTCGAAAATTGCAGATTTGGCATGGCATGAATCAGCAGTTACACAATTTTCTCGAGCAGTACTTGGCAAACTAGAAGCAGTAGTAGAGAGAACCAGATGGTTGTTTGACTGTGAGCTGGGACTTGGCAGAATAGATAAGCAGAAGTTCAAGGGAGCACTGAGAGTGCTGGTAAGAGTATCCATCAGAAGATTGATTAAAGTGTTCAAGCTAAGCAGTAAAGAAAAGGAAGGGGGTGGTTAAGAGAGGGGAAACAAGACAAGGGTCTGATATTTTGGAGTGTGGGATTGGAAGAACAAAGGTTATGGTCAAGTAACATAGTTCTTATGAAATAACTTGTGGAAACTCATCACTGTTTAGATAAATTATAGTAACAATTCATTATTTTTTTCTGCAGTAAACTTTCTATCTGTTGCTTCCAGTCACTGCATAATACTCACTGAAATTCATATGGTCTCTTAAAATAGGTCTTATAACAAGCTAGTCACAATGACCTCATCCAATATTATAGCATTTGACTTTTTAGTATCTGTTGAAAAAACATGTGATTGCTCTATAATTAGAGAACTTGGAGCAATACCATTTAGTATTTTTGCCAGTTTTGCCAGTGGAAAATCAGATTAGTCTAATTAAGCCAGGTCTCCAAGAGTAGAGGCAATTATTTTTATATTAAACAAAACAAAAAAGGAGATGCTTTTCTATCAGCTTTGGTTGTGGCAACAAAATTACAGAATTCCTCAGGGAGAAAACATGAGGACTTTCTGGTCCTGTCTGACCCAGAGCCAGTTTAACCCTTGGGGGAATTATAATAATTTCATTAACTAAAATAAGGAGAGAAGGACTGGCAGAATCCTAACAGCAAGCCTTGTTGGCTCTTAAAGATCTCCCACATCTTGCTGTGCTGTTTGTTATGAACATTTTATTGGGTCCTTCTCCTTAACCCTTGCTATAGCTATCTCAAGTCAGGCTATACCTACATTTAGATTGAATCCAGGGAGTTGAGAAGATTGAGATCAATGTTGGAACTCTTTAATTCTCTGTAATATCATTGAGGTCTTTTTGAAAGTAATTCATTATCTCAATGTGTTCAGGTACATTGTACAATGGTCTTCAAACTGAGGTACATGAACTTTCCCCGAGACTCTTTGAGAAATGTAGAAGCAAGAGTAGTTTTTAGAAAAGCTTTTCTGAGATTCTCAATTTTCACAAATACTCTTTACTAAAATGAATCTGCCTGAGGATGTCCCTTGGCCTCTTTTCTCACCTCCCCTTTTCCAATCACCCTTCACTGCCTTGTTAAAAGAATGTATTACCTTTCAACCATCTGGAATCTTACTTGGGCTTAGTTTAATGTCCTAGAGGTTTTTACACATCCCTTTTATACATCTAGAGCATTAAACTAGTCATATTTCAAAATGTTGGTGCTGGGGTTAGAGAGAATAAATGGCCGTTAATGACTGGATTACAAATTATTTTGCAGGTTAGGTGATTTCCAATACTTTGCTACTAACAAAATCAAAGGAAGACCTAATAAAATTGTCAGCTTAAACTTAATAAAAATTAAATTTTGATGATAAATTATCTATGACTTTGGGTTTATAATTCAGAAGAAGTTCAAAGATTTGAGTGACATTGCCATAACAAAGCACTTTCCATTCCCGTCTCCTTATTTGTGTAAACACTCGTATTATATGTAAAGCAAAGAATATGAACAAAATTGATGTTTAAGCTTGTCTTATTCTAGCAATAAGTAATATTCACCAAAGAATACATGAACTAACTAGGAGACAAAACAGCCTATCCATCAAATTAATAGAATCACCTCCAAAAAAATTGTTATGCTTAAAAATTAGTTATGAAATATATATAGTACGTGTATTTATGTTAGCTGTATACTAATAACAATTATAATGCTAACTTAGTTCTGAAGAAATGTTACTACAGTCTTAAGGTCACAAAAAATAAAGCAACAAAATTTCAACGTACATACATATTTTGCAGAGAAGTGTGATGGGGTGTTAAAAAAGACTTTCAAGCATAAAATACATTGCATTAGCATACATTTCTATGGGGAAAGTGTGATGGAAACATGAGTTCAAGGAGAAAATGTAAAATTTTTGGCTATTGTAGAAGAGTTTTTCATATTTACATTTCATTGAATATGAGTATTTAAAATTCACTGGATAAATTTTAAGGTGAAAGATAAGACTTACTTCAAAATGTCAATATTCCAATACACCAGAAATTATATGTTTCACAACTATTTAAAATTAGAATAAAAAATTGAGATGGTAACTTAAAAACATGTGACACCATACTTAGTTTTTCAAAATCTTTTATAACACACAAACCAAAAAAGTCTGAAGACCACTGCTGTGGGACAGAGGTTCTCTCTCTGATGAGATTTAAGAATCACCTAGGGAGCTTGGAAAAGCTGCAGCTCTTTGGGCTTATCCCCCAGAGATCTCTACTCGGTAGATATGGAGAATGTGAGGTTTTAACAAGCACTCCCTAATCGCTGGTGGTTCTGTTGTGGGATCTGTGGAGCTACGACTGAGAATTACTGCTTCAAGGTTTCTTCTCCAATCACAGTGTATCATCAAAAAGCTGCTTACTTGAATTGTTTTTGTTTTTTTGAGTAGGAGTGGGGGCATCTGTAGAACTGCCTCCTCTGAGTCACATTTTGTGTTACACCTTCACCTTTCATTTGGGATACCCTGAGTAAGTTTTATGAAGCCATTCCTGCATTTGTAAAGAAAATTATCTAAGATGTCTTTCCATGACCAGCTCTCCTCAGCTCCCACTGCTGTCCACATATCATAAATTTCTTTGAGAATTAGATACTAAAGAAAGTGTTGCTTCTTTGGGAAAATATTGGCATGTATTTTTCCTTAAGAACAAATCAGTAAACTGGTTTTGTTTTTATTTTATTTTGGTATGCAGGGAATCTCAGAGAAATTTTGTGACCAGATGTGTGAATCCCAACCCCTGTTTATGACTTTCTATTCTAATTAATATTTTTCTTGCACCTGATTTTTAATCAGTTTTTTTCTTATTTTCATAAACCTCCTCAATCCTTTGTAGAAAAGTACAAATAAGTAAACAAATGAGCAAAAATAATTCTCTGTATATATTTTTAGGATGTATGGAATACAATAGATTAGAACAAAGTATATTCTACTTTACCTAGCGTGTGTGTGTCTGTGTGTGTGTCTGTAAAGGAAGTTTGCTTTGCTTCTGGGAGTAGAGTAGATTTTTGAAATTCACTATATTTTTGGTGTACTCAGCTATAAGGCATATTGGGGTTTTAGATACACATCTGGGTAAAGGGATGTGGGATAGACTAGACATACTTGGGGAATAGTTGGATGCCAAGACTTCAGTTCCATCAGACAACAGTAGTACATAGCAAATAAGGAAAGGAAATAGAATCTATTAATGTGGAGCAATCTAAGTAAATAGGGCTTCCTAGTCCACAGAATTCCTTTTAAAGGAGGTTCAGTTCCCATGGGCTGGTGACCATGAAGGTGCCAATATTCCTCCAAATATACCTTAAATCTTTTAAGACTCTTTCAAAATAATTTTTGGTAGTGAATAGAAGCTGAATCATTTACTTGTCCGACATTTTTTGAATCCTGTTATATGTTCTCGACCTGCCTAGCCCCAAGATTACAAAGCCAAATGAGACAAATAAGACAAAATTCTTGCTCTTAGAGCTTTTCAGGCTTAGATTAGAATCCTGTGAGGACTGCTAGTCTTTTTTGTAAATTAGGAAAAGATATCCCCTCTAGGCAAAATTAGGAAATGATTTTCCCGATAAGGCTTCTCCTGAGGGGACTTGGAGGGGATATCTTCCTTCCTTGATGAAGGAAGCCCCCACTTCCTTCTTAGTGAGAGTGTCCTTATCAGGGAACCACTTGCACAACCACATGCCCACAGGATGCCTTAAATGAGAGAAACTGGCAAAGTGGGAATGCTAAGTGCAAGCACAGAGTCCAATGCAGCAGGGACTGTAAAGGATTAGAGGAGAACAGAGACCTTGTCTACAGTGGGGTGTGTGGATGGGGAATCAGCTCCAGCAGAAAATGTAGAGACCCAATCCTGACAGTTCTTGATGATTTTTAAGAAAAGCTGGAAATGTGAATTTTTTGTGACTTTTGACTTTTAAATATTGTGTAGAGTAAATACATGCTTAGAGGCTGTACCTGGCCTTCAGGCTGCCATTTTGAATACTCAAGTCAAGGTAAATCAACCAGTTTTTTTCTGTGCTAAGTTTTTCTTTTTTCTTTTTTTTTTTTTTACAATGATATCATTACTTTTAAAGAAGGCATTTAAATCCAGATAATTCAAGGAGTGTTTTGCTTCAATTATGTGAAATGCCAATTTGATCTTATTACCTAATTGGATAGATTTAGATTCAGTGTGTCAGAGAGTGAATGACAGAAGTAACACTTTTAAAATAAAATGAGAAAACCCAAAACAACAAAAATTCTTGACACCTTTGATTAGGCATTGTAGGGGATATAGGAAAGTACTAACAGATAAAATATAAAATTTTTAAAGGGCTGAGTTATATAATACATCTCAAATTGGATAATCTAATCATATTCCACAACTAAAATAAAATGTCGCCATAGTCTAAACTGAGCAAAAGTTCTGTAGTTCTGTGTTAGCTATTCATATAGGCTCACACACCACCTCTACTGAAATGATCGGACAACCTAAAGTATGCCACTGATAGAATTTTCTTAATTTAACAATAACCATCTATACTATTAGGCACTTCAAAATAAAAATAACCAAATTATGTACCTTTCGCCCTGTACTGCTCCAATAATGACATTTGTCATAGTAGGCCTTTTTTTCCTATATAGAAGCAATTGCAAATACAAAATGATATATAAATAAATGATAATTAGGAAAACATAAGGAAGCAGAGTCTGAACAGGTATTGTATATTTTTTTAAAGACTGTGTAAGTTCTAGATGACAACTCTGAGAATCTTCTAGCTTTATAAGCTGCTCTTTTTCCATGTAAAAAAAATGTATTCTGACATTTAATATACCAAATCAGACTCCCTTTCCAATTTCAGTTTGGATGCACTGTGGCAAACTTTCTGAATGTTATAAAATGAGATATCAAATGAAATACTATTTACGAACCACAAAATCACTTCAAGCAAATGAAATTTTATTACTTGAGTACATGTATTATAAACTGGTCTATAACTCAAGCAGCATTTACTAAAAAATAAAATGAAGGATATTCCATAGTAATATGTAATGACAATAAAGTCCTGAATTAAGATGCTAACTCTAAATTTTTTAATTCATTCAAGACTAGTTATTCCTGTGTGCAAATGGTCAAAAAGCTTGATTTAAGGTGTTAATTAAGTAAATTTTTTTGGAAGTTAAATATAGATTAACATTTTAAATATAACTGTCCCAATTTCATAAAGAAGTTAAAAAAGGTTAAGTGTCTTAATGACTATGCTGGGACTTCCTTTATAAATCCACTCTTGGGCTTGCGATTATGACAAAAGAGAGACAGATAAATTATTTTGTCTTGCCCATTGAATAGACTCAATAATTACCAGATTGGATTGAAGTTGGTAGTTGCAAGTATCAGCATTTTTCAGCTTGAAACTTTTTTTACGTGTAACCAGCACTATTATTTGCCTACATCAATGTCACTTCCTCTTTTGTCCATATGTCCAGTCCCAGGGTTAAAATCACAACTGATCCGAACCAATTGTGGCAATTCAGATCCTCTTTCACAGTGACAGGTCTGAGAATGGACATGGGATTCAGTTCTGGCCAGTGAAACACAAAGGGAAGCCTTCTGGGATTTCTGGGCAATATTTTCTTCTCTTTAATAAAAAAAGGAAAGCAATGACAAGTAAAAAGTATATTTTCTCTACAGTTTCTTTTCTACTTTGGTTGTGGTCCTAAAGGACAGAAAGTTTGGAGCTACTCTAGCTATTTTGTAACAATAAGGTAGAAGGCAAAGAGAATTATGAACAAACTAACCCAACACCCTGAGATGGTAGAACTGCTGAAACAACCTTTGAATCACTATGTCACAGACTTCTTTTTACAGGAAAAAAATTACATTTTTTAATTGATTAGGCCACTGATAGCTAAATTGTTTCTTACTTGCAACTGAATTTATTTTACCTGGAATACCATGTAAATGCAGGGCCAGTGTTGTGCCAGAGCCAGGTCACACTGGCTTGTGAGATGATTGTGCCTATTTCCAATTCCGCATTTGGTGACTTTAAATCATTGTGGTGAATAGTTACACTCTGGAACTAGGCCAAAGATATATATCCAGGCTTTTTCACCAGAGAGCTGGTTATTAAACATTTATCCACATCACACCACTAAGTGACTTATATTAACTCCTACAGATAATGTCATAGCAACTGCTTTGCTAGCTATCATCTTTTAAAGTGCATTTTTAATACTAAATGGGTAATAAGTTATATCGAGATATTTTTAATTTGTGGAATTTTAAAACTAGAAGACACTTTAGTAAATTTTAAAAGAGCAAAATTAAATGCTGGGTGATTTTAAAACTAACCTAACGTTATATAAACTAATTAATAGCAGAATTGAATCTAGAATTTGACTCTTTATTCCCATTTTGGTGATCTTTCCCGTACATCATATAGCCATTATATTCTTTGTATAATAATAATAATTATTATTTGAGTGCCAACATCTATCTTCAAATCAAAATAGTAAGTTAGCAAATACTCAATTTCTGTATAATAGACCAGACTCATTTTGATGATGCATATAACATTTAATTGTATATCATAAGATTTGGTCTATTCAGCAAAGATACAGACCCTGAAGAAGCCTGACATATGGAAACTTAGCATGAGATTGCAAACTGCCAACAACCTTCAATTATCATTACTCACAGTAAGTCCCAATAAGTAACTGGGTGATCAGAATTGAGCTTGGGTCCCTCAAGTACATCAAAGATATTTGTACACAGGGGGATCTGCTGCCCACATCCATTCTGCAAAGGCTGAAGGACTGTCAGCAAAAGTCTGAGCTCCTCTGCTGAAATGAAGATAGACAGTCTTGAAAGATAGAAACTGCATCGTGAAATGGAATGAATTTTTAAAGGATCTGGACTCGTCAATGAACGGCAAGATTCTGACAACTTAGGTTTGAAATAGCTAACCATATTTGCCAACAATGATCAGATATTAGAGACACTCAATACTAGTTAGAGTTCTTGTGGGAGCTTTACAGTGCTAGTGAGAATGAAAATTGGTCAATTTCTGGAAAGCAATTAGACAATGTAGTGCATATCAGGAACCTTAAAAATAAAGATTTTGCAAAATTTTGTTATATTGATTGTGGGATGATTTGTATAAGGGATTTCATTATATTAGTCTATATCTTGGAAAACAGTTAAATTTTTCACAAAATTTAAAGAAATATTGATAATATTTGGCTCAGGAATTCTAAGCTTTTTGTGATTCATTTTAAGGAAATAGTATAGATGAAAAGATTAGTGAACATTATAGAGCTGTCAAAATTGGAAACAATCTAAATTTCTAACGAGAGAAATGTGTGATATATCCATATAATGGAAAGCAATAGAGTTATTAAAATAATATTTGGAAGGATACTTAATAAAAAGAGAAAATACTCAATAAAAAGAGAAAATGTCAAACAATACGGAACAGTATCGTCTATATGTGTGTATTTGTGTGTGTTTAGAAGATGAAGAAAATACATTAAAATAGAAAAGTTCTTAATGATTATATTATTCCTCGATTTTTCTGAGTCTTCCAAGTTTTTTCTAATGAGCATATATAAGCTTTTTAAGTTAAAAATGTTTTCTTATTATAAAGTCAATACATGTTAATTTTAAAAGTAGAAAGTACAGGAAAACAGGAAGAACATATGTAAACACCTGTATTTCAAAAAATATATAAAATTAAAACACAGGAACAAAAATCCTTCAAGTCACGTGGAAGTAATTCTGACAATAAAAGGTGTCTGTCTCTGAAGTCTAGAAAGGAAAACCATGCTCCCAAAACACACACCCTCTGAATAAAGAACAAAGAGGATTGAATAACAGTGATGTCAAGGAGGCAGGTGATAAGAGGGGTAGATTCCTTAACTGGGTGTTGGATAGAGTATAGAAGGAGTTGAGGAATGAGAGTCAGTGTTTTCAGGAGAAGCTGCCATCTATGTGAAACCTACTGATAGGGACAGTAATGGGAAAAGGACTTAAATGATTCTTGCTGTGTATAAAATGTACTCTTCTCTTTGGAGTTCTCAAGAAACTAAGTCAAAATATAAAAAGTGAAAACAGGGTTGTACTAGTAAATACTTTGTGACTCCTCAGATGTGTGTCTTTGAATTTGAAAGTGTACTGAGAGTGAGTTAAGTGAAGGTCAACCCAGTTTACTTGAGTTATACCGTGATCCCCAAACTTAAGACCTTGGTTGTCCCATATATGTAGTTACATGGCTTTAGAAATCTGACCAATTTTCTCATGTGACCTGAAAAGTCCTTGTTAGAGCAATGGTTGTCAACTTTTTTTCCCTTTTGCAAAACAGGTCAGATGACACTGTCATATTGAACACATATCCATGGTACTCTGAGGGTTGAGACATCTCTAACTCCAGTTCTTTCTTTCTAAATTAAGAAAGCAAATCTAATGAGTGTAATGTTATCATAAAGAAACCCTTGACTGTACTTTGATCTATATTTGAAAACTGATTAATTCACAAACTTTGGCTGTCCTAAGCAGGCTCATTCCTTGGTTAAGGCAAATAGAGTAGCTGCCCTGGGACTCATACTTAAGGCAGGGTTGTGTAGGTGTTGTACCTCATTTCTCTTTTCTGAATGTAATTAAAATCACTTTCAAAATTTCATCTATAATGATATCCAAAGAGGCTTATGACAGTTGCTGACAGTGCAGCCTTCTTTCAAGTGAGATTATCTGGGGCAGGCAAGATAGATTTGAGTTGCCAGGTTCCAACACCCATCTGGGGATGGCCTTGCTCTTTAACTTTTTTCAGGATCAAATTACAAATAATCTCACTTGAAAGAAAGCTGCACTGTCTTTCATCTTAAATAGGCCCTTTTACCTTGAAATTAAAACTGTGGGTCAAAAGAAAGAATGATGGCTAATGACATTTATTTATTCATTAGCTAATTTATTTAAACACTATGTGCAGGCACTATTCAAAGTTCTAGGAATTCAGCAGTGAATGAAGACAGACAAGATTGATCTGTATTTTCATGAGGCTCATTCTAGTGAGTAGAGAAAGATATTAACCAGGAAAGAAAATTGGAAGCATTACGGTTCATTTGCTCCCTCATTCAGTTCACTCGTTTAGCTAACATGTACTGAAAATACCATGTGTTAGGCATTCTAGGTGCTTTCACATAAATTATCTCATTTAGGTTTTGCAACAAAACTTGCAAAACTGCCTCCTTTTTGTTTCATAAATAACAGTTCATTTTAATAGTAAAAGATAGAAGGCAATATGTCCAGTATAGGAGACGTGTTAAATAAATTATGGTAATTCATACAAAATATTATGTAGCTATTACAAAGACCTCCATGTGCTGATATGGAAAGCTGCCCAAGGTAGTGTTAACTTTAAAAAAAAAATGCAAAATGCAGGATAGATTATAAAATTAGCTCGATTTCTGTACACCAGCAGGCAAGCAGAGACACAAATCACAAATGAATTCCCAATCACAATTGCTACACAAAAAATTAAATACCTAGGAATACAGCAAACAAGGGAAGTAAAGGACCTCTTCAAGGAGTACTACAATCAATCTACTGCTCAAAGAAATCAGAGAGGACACAAACAAGTGGAAAAACATTCCATGCTCATGAATAGGAAGAATCAATGTAGTGAAAATGGCCATACTACCCAAAGTAATTTATAGATACAATGCTATTCCCATTAAACTACCATTGATATTTTTCACAGACTTAGAAAAAAACTATTTTAAAATTCATATGGAAACAAAAAAGAGCACATATCGTAAACAAGACAATCATAAACAAACAGAACAAAGCTGGAGGCATTACACTACCTGACTTCAAACTGAACTACGAAGGCAGACCACATACCTGCAACCATCTGATCTTCAACAAGCCTGACAAAAACAAGCATTGAGGAAAGGATTCCCCGTTTAATAAATGGTGCTGGGAGAACAGGCTAGCCATATGCAGAAAATTGAAACTAGACCCCTTCCTTATACCATATATAACAATTAACTCAAGATGGATTAAATACTTAAATGTAAAAACCCTAAACTCTAAAATACCCTAGAAGAAAATTTAGGCAATACCATTCAAGACACAGGCACGGAAAATATTTCATGATGAAAATGCCAAAAGCAGTTGCAATAAATGCAAAAATTGGCTGGGTATGGTGGCTCATGCTGTAATCCCAGCACTTTGGTAGGCCAAGGTGGATGGATTACCTGGCCAACATGGCAAAACCCCGTCTCTACTAAAAGTACAACAACAACAAAAAATTACCTGGGCATGGTGGCAGGTGCCTATGATCCCAGCTACTCTGGAGGCTGAGGCAGGAGAGTTGCTTGAATCCTGGAGGTGGAGGTTGCGGTGAGCCAAGATCACACCACTGCACTCCAGCCTGGGTGTTACAGCAAGACTCCAACTCAAAAAAAAAAAAAAAAAAATTGACAAACAGGATCTAATTAAAATAAAGAACTTCTGCACAGCAAAAGAAACTGTCATCAGAGTGAACAAACTACAAAATGGGAGAAAATTTTTATAATCAATCCATTTGACAAATGTCTAATATCCCGAATGTACAAGGTACTTAAACAAATTTACAAGGAAAAAACAACCCCATTAAAAAGTGGGCAAAGGACAGGAACAGACACTTCTCGAAAGAAGACATAGATGTGACCAACAAATACATGAAAACAGTTCAACACCACTGATCATTAGAGAAATGCAAATCAAATGAGATACTATCTCACATCCATCAGAATGGCAGTTATTAAAAAGTCAAAAAACAACAGATGGTAGCGAGGTTGCTGAGTTAAAGAAATGCTTTTACACTCTTGGTGGGAGTGTAAATTAGTTCAACCATCGTGGAAGACAGTATGATGATTTCTCAACAAATACCTTTTAACCCAACAATCCCATTACTGGGTATATATCCAAAGGAATATAGATCATTCTATTGTAAAGATACATGCATACATATGTTCATTGCAGCACTATTTACAATAGCAAAGACATGGAATCAATCTAAATGCCCGTCAATGATAGACTGGATAAAGAAAATGTGGTACATATACACCATGGAATACACCATGCAGCCATAAAAAGGAAGGAGATCATGTCCTTTGCAGGGACACAGATGGAGTTGGAAGCCATTATCTTCAGCAAGTTAACGTGGGAACAGAAAACCAGACACCTTACATTTTCACTTATATATGGGAGCTGAACGATGAGAACACATGGACACATGGTGGGGAACAACACACGCTGGGGCCTCATGGGGAAGAGAGAGCATCAGGAAGAATAGTTAAGCATTGCTGGGCTTAATACCTAGGGGATGAGATGATCTGTGCAGCAAACCACCGTGGCATATGTTTACCTATGTAACAGACCTGCACATCCTGCACATGTACCCTGGAACTTAAAAAAAATGTTAAATCTTTATGGAAAGATAGAATGTAATGAATCATATAGGTTTAGGCTAATGATCATAAGAACACGGATTTTAAGTCTGACAGTTTTGTAATGCCTGTATTTATTTTCTCTAGAGCCTATATCTTAAATGTATTCTGCAAATTAAATAGACACTTTATGTAAACTACTTCATGCAGTGTGATTGGTCAGTCCATGGAAATTACATTATTGATGTTTGGAGGTAAATAAAACCGAAGCTTTCCTGAAAAAATCAGCTCTTGTTTACTCTGAGGAGACAAGTGATTTAGGATTGGAGAAATACTTTTAATTATATATCTGTCTTTTGAAAGTCTGAAATGTTAACCATACACATCACTTTTTCAGTTAAAACTTTTATTTATTTATTTATTCATTATTTTGAGATGGAGTCCTGCTTTGTCACCCAGGCTGGAGTGCAGTGGTGCGATCTTGGCTAACTTCAACCTCCACCTCCTGGGTTCAAGCGATTCTCCTGCCTCAGCCTCCCAAGTAGCTGGGATTACAGACACCCACCACCACTCCCAGGTAATTTTTGTATTTTCAGTAGAGACAGGGTTTCGCCACAGTGGCCAGGCTGGTCTCTAATTCCTGACTTCAAGTGATCCGCCTGCCTCAGCCTCCCAAAGTGCTGGAATTACGAGTGTAAGCCATCGGCCCTGGCCAAAACTCTTGATAATAATGTGTGTGTGTGTGTGTGTTTTGAAGAATGGCTTTGTGGCTTGTGGGGTGCTTTAGGAATATGATTGGCTTGTTCAGGTTCATGGGAATTTAGTTTCTAGGTCCTCAATTTGAGAATGAAGATAGGTAAATGTCATGTTAGAGGAAACTGTATTGATTTGTATGCTTGTAGGTACATGACGTTTGTGTGTGTGTGTGTGTGTGTGTGTGCGTGTGTGCGCGCGCGCGCATGCGCACACGCATGCACTTTGAAGGGCACATGGGGTCCTGGGTCAAAACTGAGTGAGTGTTCCAAGGTGAGTGTAATAATTTCCAAGGTGAGTGGAATTCCAAGGTGAGTGGAATGATTTGGGAAAGGTGCTAATGCTTCTTTGTATTTGTAGTACCTAGTAGAGTGCTTGGCATTTATAGATAATTAAATGTGTTTGTTAAAAACGTGCGATTATCTGAGGATATTAGGAGTGAGAATGCAAGCCAGGTGTTTTGCATGAAGTTACAGCAGTTTCTGGAGTTTATAATGTGGTTTGATCATCCTAGCTGAATGAAGATGTAAGAGAAAATGTGTTTCAGTATATAAATTACTCAGTTCCTTCTTATCCCCAGTGGGAAGGCATATCTCCCCAAGTTTGCTGATTTGGAAAATCCTTATTTTTGCCAGAACTGAATTCCCTTGCTTGTTATTTATCAGCATTCTGCTGGCAACTCTTGTTCCTTCTCTGATCTTAGCCCTTTTTTGTTTTTCTTATTAAAAGATCTATTTAAAAAATCAGTTATGTAGCCCAACTATTTCAAAATCTCATTTCATCTCATTTGTCATTTATTAATGGGCCTATTTTTTCTTCAGTGTTTCTTATCCTGCAGATGTATTTGAAGAAACTCTATTAAATCCCTGGGACTATTGCATCACTAGTTCCTTTTACTAAAAAAAAAAAATCAGACTCAAACTTTAATTACTATGTATTACCTCCACTTTTCAATTTCAAGTATTTTTTTCGTGTAAATCTAGAATTTTGAAAAATCTTTAGTGAGTCCAGGCTGAATGTGTTTTGGTTTTGAGAAACTTAGATGAATTATTACTTATTACCGTTTACCTCTAGGTTATTTGAGGATAGTCTGGTCTTCTTTTAATCTATCCATACCATCTATCGTTAGGGTACACAAAGATGTAGCTTGTTTTGTAGATATTTCATTTTCCCCTAATTTTGACTTGCTTTTGGTGTCTTAATTTTTAAAAATAGGCTTATCTGGAACCCATTTTTAATAAATCTTCCCTTCTAAACATGGCTTTTGCTAGTGTTCAATTCCAAGAGCCATTCTCCTTTTGCTTTTCAATATTCGTTAAGTGCTGTTGAATAGCAGACCCAAGAAAAGAAAAAAAGCATTTGCCTTAAGGATAGCAGAAAGAACATTAGGTTCAGAGTCAGGAGTCCGCTCTTATGCTTTCTGCCTCACACTTGATTTTACTTTTTTGGATTCAGGCTTTCCTATCCCTCTTTCTCCATGTAGAATCAATAATCTCCCTTCTCCATGGGGAGAAATGCCAGATATAGGTGACGGGGGATGGAGGCAGCAAACCACGTTGCCATGTATGTACCTATGTAACTGCATGTTCTGCACATGTACCCCAGAACCTAAAGTGCAATAAAAAATATATATATATATACATATAAAGAAAAAGAAAAAATAATAATCTCCCTTCTCTTCTTATCTAATACTGAGAAAATGCATAAGAAATTTTGCAAAGCACTATGAATGCCTGTGATAAAGGGCATTGTGTAAATGTCCAGTATTATTATGCTGGAATTTTGTCATTACTCTGTATGCAAAAGTATAAGATTTAGAATAATATTAGCTCCTTTCAACCTCCAGTCCAAGGATGTTCAGTTACCAAATACTAGCAGAATGGTATTTTGATTCTTATTTGGTAGGATACAGCAAAGCTCCAAGACACACTAGATTTATGCTATTATTTTTTAATGATGATTAGTGTCATTATTATGTTTACCCTCTTGGGAGAGGCATGGAAATGGAGGGAATTGAGGGCAGGATGTTCTGTTTTTGCTTATTTTGTTTCAATGAGGAAAAAGGCAATGCAAGAGAGGTTCCTAACTGAGGTCTAAATGGTCCAGATAGCTCAGTTTATATATCAAAGGGGGGAAAAGATGCAAAGATGTTGCATAATACAAATGAAATTTATATAAATATTGACACCATTGTGAAACCCCCAAATTTGAGATCAGGTCTCAGTTAATTTAGAAAGTTTATTTTGCCAAGGTTGAGGACATGTGCTTTTGACACAGCCTCAGGAGGTCCTGATGATATGTGCCCAAGGTCATCAGAGCACAGTTTGGTTTTATACATTTTAGAGAGACATGAGACATCAGTTAACATATATAAGACGAACATTGGTTCAATCTGGAAAGGTGGGACAACTCGAAGAAGGGAGGAGGCTTCTGGATCATGAGAGATAAATGGTTGCATTCTTTGGAGTTTCTGAGTAGCCTCTCCAATGCAGGTAGTAAGGATAAATCAGATATGCATTTATCTCAGTGAGCAGAGGGGTGACTTTGAATAGAATGGGAGGTGGGTTTGCTCTAAGCAGTACCAGCTTGACTTTTCCCTTTAAC
Source organism: Cacajao melanocephalus (assembly GCA_963573385.1). Classification (NCBI taxonomy): domain Eukaryota; kingdom Metazoa; phylum Chordata; class Mammalia; order Primates; family Pitheciidae; genus Cacajao; species Cacajao melanocephalus. Next base: position 92,131 of record CAUYLG010025639.1, read on the forward strand.
TTAGTGATTTTGGGGGCCCAAGATATTTTCCTTTCAAATTTCTCCCCCATGTTTTTTAATATCTTTTGGAGAAATCGTTTTAGAAGAAAATGAGCCTCTGGTCCCAGGTTTTGTCTGATCTCTCATGGCTAGGATGATTTGTTCCTAGACAGCTAAGTCCCAAGTTATTAGGAAAGTTTTTTTTAGAAGGTTGTGAAGTCTCATGTCCTATGAAGAGAAAATAGGGGGAGGAAGAGAGAAAAACACCACCACCACCAAAAAGAACAATCCTTGAAGATCTATATAGGCCATATTACTCTGAAGTCCACATATCGGTAGGCAGGTATGAAAGTGATTTATGTATGTAAATAGGTTACTGTAATTTTCTTCTGAAGTTTACATTGTCTAGCTTCAGTTCTCAGAGCTTTATGAAAGTGCAACTTAGTTTTCAGTGACCCCAAATTAGAAAAAAAATTGAAAACATTACTTTGAAAACTTGTAGCCAAGAAAAATTTGAATTCGGTCCGAACTCTAGAAGATAATGAAATTGAAAAGCATTAGACAAGACTAGAATCTAACAATAGATGTATTATGTTTTCAAAACATAATTTTTATCTCTCCAGTTTCCCATTTTAATTAAAGACGAATCATGGTAGGACTCATATGCTTCATTTTACTTGGTCTAATTATTTATATATAGTGAAGCAAGAATAATTATTTTTTACATAGGCGTTTAAATTGGCTTTGATGGAACTTTGTTCCACAGAAGGAATCTCAGATAAGACCTTTTTAAAGCCAAGCCCAGTGATGGATTTGTGCCATCAGATACCTATGAGCTGGGTGATTCTTTCTTTTTGAGGTGCCAAGGTAAACTTGGGGCTCCTGGGCCTGCCAGAAAGTGACATTCTTTACTCACCACAGGTCATGAACCCTGTACAGGAAAGTTATGAAGCCGGTTTCCCCAAGGGGCTTTATTGGCTCCATAAGAAGTTTGATTTCTTAAAGAAAAGCACACCATTTCAGTCAAAGACTTGGTAAAATAACTAGGTTCTCCACTTCTGTCCTGTTGTAAAATGAAAATTGATTCTTATTGCAAATAACTGTATTGCCGTAAGTGAAGAATACTCATAAATAGTTTTCAAATTCTGGAGAAATCAGGTAGAGAGAAACAAATATGCTCCAAATTTTGTTCATAGGAGTATACAAAACTGTTAAAAGCTGTCAGTAGCTCAAAAGAAGTTTCCTTAACTCTGAAAAAGAAAAAAAGATCAGCAATGTTTAAAGCAAAAAGTCAAAAATATTACTTCAGTCTTCTATCAGTTCAGTTTACACTGTTAACTTCTGTTCTGCTTGATATTCATGAACATTTCAGCTCTCCATAAGAGTCCTGGAAGTTTTTTCCTCTATTCTAATGTCACAATTTCCAAAGTTATCAGAAACCTGCATTTAAGAACACCTGTTACAGTTTTATAGCCGAGCATGAAACCACCTTCTACGGAGGACCAAAACAAGACAACAATTGTCCATGGTTGACAAAAGGTTTTAGAGCAGCCATAGTCAAAGACACAATTGGCAAGGAAATTTGTTACCTCTTTGGCACACAATAATTTAACATAACAATTATGATTATTCCTGATAAGGTACACTAAGTCATATCAGAATTATAGGAGTTTCCCATGATTTTAGAGCACATACAAATAACATATTTTTACAAATACAGCCTAAAGAAAACTAAACACCATTTCATATTTGACAATGTTTCCTATATAATGTTTATACCAAATAAGCCAAACTGTATCATTTTTGGACTTTAGGGAACCTAATACCTTAAAGGATAAATTAGGTTAGAAAATGACAATTTATAATTTGATTTTGGAAAGTTTGTCAAATATCAAAGATTTAAAACTCTTGATCTCACAAAACAGGATCATTCATTTGACCAAAGTGATAACTCAAAAGATTTCAAAAAAGGTAAAAACCTTCATTCTTTGAGAGAGGAGACTTAATATTCCAAATAACAAGCCCTAATAAAAACAGCATGAAGCCAATTAAATGTGTTTTTCAAAATTTTATAAACAATCTATAAAATTTTACTCTTGACCGTAACATACAACTTCCGTAAGACTTTTATAACTTTATAACCTTTACTAAGAAGTCAGTTAACGCTTCAAGAAAACTTTGTTATTGACACAAGGGCCTATATGCTGGTCATGCATCAGTGTACCTTTATTTCAATGATTAATTTATAGAGAGACTGAATTTATTTTATCTTTCAAAATCAGCCCTTACAATCTCATGTGCCCACCTCTTCTTTAATAGTCCCTGGGCCTTGAGTTGAAATACCTTTAATTTCTTGCCCTGTGTCTCAGGAATGCAGTTTATTTTGATTGACATCTACAAGGCCTGAGATAGGGCTTTAATTGCTTTCGGTGTTTAAAATTTAGCAGGACTTGGTGTTCTTTTTAGACTCAGAAGTCAAAGCCCTGTAACTCAGTGTCACAAGTACTTTGAAGGTGTGTGTAAAGAGATACACAGATGTAATAACCTTAATTTAAAAAAATATAATCTGAGTTTTTACCTAAGCAAAAAAACCTTAAATAATAATATGACAACTTGATTTAAAAGTTTTTTTTTAATAAATTATCACCATTCATGACATGCTTGGACATTCTGGTTTGTCCTGAATATCCCTCTTTCTTAAACAACCAGTCATTTTACTCTAGGACTAAATTTACCATACAAGATTCTTTCTCATATAAAATTATTTCCCTTTAAGCTTTCTTACCAAAAAAAAAAAATTTTTTTTTAATTTTTTTAACTTTCTTTACATCTCTTTTACTTCTTGGTTCCTTTTACCTTGTTTTATACATGACCTTTACGCTTTAAATTAGAAAAAAATTGTTCAACATTTTTCTTAATTTTTAATTTTTAATTATACTTTAAGTTCTGGGATACATGTGCAGAATGTGCAGGTTTGTTACATAGATATACATGTGCCATGGTGGTTTGCTGCACCCATCAACCCATCATCTACATTAGGTATTTCTCCTAATGCCATCCCTCCCCTAGCCCTTCACCCCTGATAGGCCCCAGTGTGTGATGTTCCCCTCTCTGTGTCTATATGTTCTCATTGCTCAACTCCCACTTATGAGTGAGAACATGAGGTGTTTGGTTTTCTGTTCTTGTTTTAGTTTGCTAAGAATGATGGTTTCCAGTTTTATCTATGTCCTGCAAGGGACATGAACTCATCCTTTTTTATGGCTGCATAGTATTCCATGGTGTATATGTGCCACAGTTTCTTTATCCAGTCTATCCTTGATGGGCATTTGGGTTGGTTCCAAGTCTTTGCTATTGTGTTCACCTTTTTTTTATGTTTTCCTACAAATATATGTTTATTGGAAAATACCCAATGAAATATCTATAATTTAATATAACCTTAGATTCTAAATTATGATGAGTTTGTCTACAAGTATTTATCCTATTACATTTACCTAATTATTTTATTACAATAAAATCCTATTACATTTACCTAATTATTTTATTTTAATAGTTTACCTAGATTATTTATAAAACACTGCAATTGTCATTATTTAAAGTTACGGAACTGCCATCGCAAAATTATAACTGACACAGTGAAACAGATTTGACCTAACTGACTCCATCTTGCTTCTAACCTCGAAGCTGTCCTTGTTTATTCCTGGGCATAGGCCAACTAACTTTGGGAGGAACTTAGTTTATAGTTTAACTTTGAAACAAAGACGATAACAGTCCTTTCCCAAAACAAACCTTACTGCCTGTGGACTACACCACCTAAAGCCACAAGGTGAGAAGTTATGGTAATCTCACTAAATTCAAGATGTAGCTATTTTTACTAAACCAATATCAATGTCTTATTTATTAAAGATTGCACAAGCAAAAATTATTCTGTCTTGGGCTGAGTTTATAGTTTTGTAACTGCTATGCCAAAATTTTTACACCTTATATATTTGTCAGGGATAAGTATGAAATTGTTTGATTAATAATTGCAAACAAAACTGTATGCTGGCATTTCTTAAGACATTTCTGATATTACGTTACCAGGAATTTTAAAGCTAGCTCATTTATTAAAGATTTTACTTAAGTTATATAGACTTGAAAACTCATTTGGCTAGTCTTGTTTTTTCCTGATAAAATGTTTGATTCAAGCACTTTTTTAAAGCCAATTAATTAGAACTATTTTATGTATTTTCAGTAGTGAAATATTGTGTACACAATACATAAATACATAGACATATTAGGCATCCCAGTAGAAGTATATCTTATAGATTTACTTTCAGATTCTTGATAACCTGTTTCACAACTCTAGGCAGTTGTCAGCTAAAGAGCCTTAAATTTGCATATTAAAGGAAACAACTCAGATATAAATCATATAGCAAAATTTACATCTTAAGGTACACAGAAAAAAAGTCTAGTGCTGCTAGAGGGAGATTAAAGATGGATGCCAAATCAACATAAAATTGTAGAAGTTGATCATAGGATTCTATAAGGAGACCTATTTTATTTAGATAGGGACTACCTTTTTTTTTTTAACTGCATCTCTGAGCTCTGGGAAGAACCCACACTGAATCCTGGGTCTCCAAAAAGTGAGAATTATTATGACATTGGAACATATAATGCTTTTACAGTACACTTAAAAAAATTTTTTTAAACAAAGATATTTCTAACTGTCTAAATCACACTCTTCCTTAAATACTCAAGAGTAACCTCTATTGCAATAACTATTTTAGTCAAAATAAAAAAATGGTAACACAATACAAAAGTAAGCAGTTTAAGAACTGAGACAAACTTGTCTGTTTACATTCTTGGGATTCCACAAGGAAGAAAGGTTTCTCACCCAAAGAGAGTCTGGTGCCTTCTTCATTGTCTTTAAGGAACCCCAGGCTATTATAAACTATTTTAGGCTCTGCCTGCAACAGAGGGTGCAAGAGAAAGGAGAGACAGCAGAAATAAATGAAGAAAACAGAATTCAGGCAACAGAGAAGAAAAACACTTTTGCTCAAAAAATAAATAAAATACAAAGTCCTAGGAGAAAACCATGAAAGTGTGTTAAATACAAACATACACACATGCGCACAAACACACAGATATGCACACATACACACATCTTGGATGTTAGCTTTTAATTAAGCTGACTTTTAACCATTGAGCCCCTTTAAAAAAATATTTTTAAATCTCATTACTATATTTCAGCTAGGACAAATTGTTGCTGTTTCAGAAGTATAGCCATTGCTCTTTCAGTTTGGTCAGGCTAGCAAAAAGGTGCCATTGTTATGTAAATAAAGCCACTTAGCAGTCAAAATAAAAAATATTTTCTTTTTTCCCTTTTGCTGGTTATTTTTCTCCCCCTACCACACCACCTTTTTGTGTGTGTATATGGAAATTTAGCCACTTCAGAGGTCTTGTTGCCCATAATTTGTAACTTACTTTGGATTTGATCAAGTCGGATAGAATTGATCAAACCCAATGGGAAAAAGACCAAAACAACAACAAAAACAGAAACAAACAACAAAAAACAGTTAAGCAAAACAAATGATCACACAACTTACATGATTACTGAGTGCTCTAATAGTGTGTTGAAAAAATGTGCGCTTTGAATGAAGAGACATTCCAAACAGGCTTTGTGTGAGCAACATGGCTGTTTATTCACCTGGATACAGGTGGGCTAAGGCCAAAGAGGGCGTTAGCAAAGGGCAGTGGGATAGGAATTGGTTTTATAGGTTTGAGTAGTTTTTTTGGGGGGGGCAGGGGTGTTGTAGAGTAAGAGCAGTTACAATGGTAGGGGGTTGGGGCAAGGGAGTATACATGACCACAAGTTCAGTTACAATGGCAGGGTTGGGTGAGAGGTATTTACATTATCATAAGAAAGTTAAGATGGCAGGGTTGGGTGAAGGGCTTGTCCCAGAAGTGATCAGGGACAATGGCAAACACAGGCAGCAGGTGGGAGACATCAGCTGGGGCAGGCAGGACTTCAGACTTTCAGGCTCCAGGCTTGCATATGGAGACCTGACAGTGAGGAAAAATTAAGATCAGCTGTTGGTTAACTTGAGCCAAGACAAAACCCCAGTTCAGCTACTTACCTAGACATAGGTCTTAAGCTGAGGATGGCTCTCTACCATCCTAGAAGCAGGAAAAAAAATCCTCAACTTCCCTGTTAGAAGTGACTTCAAACTCCATAAAGGAGTTACCTGCCTTTCATCATCATGGAAGCAAGAAAACTTGTCTTCCTTGTTAGAAGCAAGTAAAACTCCATAAAAAGGGAGTTGTACAGCAAAATAAACTTTAGATCTCAACCAAATTTTGGGAGATCAGGGATTTGGTTGGAGAGGGTACTCCCAGATCTCAGCAAATTTTCCTACTGGTTTGAGCCATAAAGTTAGCTCATGCTGGTACCAAGCACTTACAGGAGATTTGTCAAAGGTCAGGAGCACTTCCACTCAGAATCCCTCAGTGATTGTCAAAATGTGAACACCCAAAATCTAAGACAGGTCTGTTAATTTGGAAAATTTATTTTGCTAAAGTTGAGGATGCGTGCCCATGACAGCCTCATGAGGACCTAATGACATATGTCCAAGGTGGGCAGAGCAGAGCACATTTTGGTTTTATACATTTTAGGGAGACATGAGACATCAATCAGCATATGTAAGATGAACATTGGTTCAATCTGGAAAGGCAGGACAACTCCAAGTGGGGAGGGGACTTCAAGGTCATAGGTAGATAAGAGATAAATGATTGCATTCTTTTGAGTTTCTGATTAGCCTCTCCAAAGGAGGCAATCAGATATGCATTTATCTTGTGTATAGAGGGGTGACTTTGAATAGAATGGGAGGCAGGTTTGCCCTAAGCAGTTCAACGCTTGACTTTTCCCTTTAGCTTAAGTGATTTTGGGGGCCCAAGATATTTTCCTTTCAAACTATGTAGAATATAAGGATATATACTGCCTTCAGAGTAACTAGTAGGTACTAGGCGGTACTAAACACTCCCAGATATAAGAGTCAGCATTCTACACTGAGCAATTTAAGGATACATGAAAGTCTAATTAGCCTCAACATACCTTCTGCTTCCTCAGTGCCATAATCTGCTATCTCCACCATCAGACCCACTTCATTACATTGCATTTGCAGTTAATTATTCTATTCAGAGCCCCTGTAAGATTAGGAGCTGCTGCATAAGAGCTAGGTGCTTATGATTAATGCAACTAGCAACTAACTTGCTGCAAGTACTGATTGATTCACAAACCTTGTAGAAAAGATGACTTTTAGATGAGATCTTGAAGGATGAGTAGAGGTCAAAAAGTCAAGTACCCTGTGCAATTAACATAAACATATGAAGTAGACTAGATACAGTGCAATAGGAGCCTAGCTGCTTTTGTTAACTGGGTAAAAGTAGTATGTACCTCATTACTTGCTACAGGCCCAATGTAATGGCCAAACAAAATGTATCTAGAGCCATATAAAAATCCTTGGCTACCAGCTTGAGATCCCTGATTTAAATAGATGCAGGAAGGATGGTAAGTTATTTCCAATTGAAGGAGTAATATGAAAAAAAAGTAATCATGACTTGCATATTAACTAAGAGAACTCTATTGGCTTTGAATAATTTATCACAAGGATTGGCAATATTTCAGAAGTATGGGTACAAGAAATGACCTCTCTTCTTTTGAAGAGATAGAGACTGGTAGAGTAAGATCTCATAACCTAGAGTGAGCAAAGGGCTTCTTTATGGCTCAAGGTTCAGAAATATTTCCCATAAATATTTCACTATTAATGCTAACATATTCTTCTTTAAAATGCAGATGTCAATCAGAAAAATTCAAATCAGATCACCTTGTATAACTTAGCTGAGACTACCCCCAAAGAGGGAATAGAAAATTACATGGGGGAGGATGTGGGGGGAATTTACAGTTTAGGGCTTGGGTGAAAGTCAGAATTGTAGGTGGAAGTGAGTGCTCTGGCAAGCTGAAGGCAGTTGAAGAAGCCTGCAGGTAGTGGGGGTGGATACTGCAGGAGAGGGGGGAGGCAGTCTTTGCCTACTGTGTGGTTTTGCCTAGGGCAGCTAATTGCTTGTGCCCAGAAAATTGCCTCTGGAAGCCTTAGGCAATATGCAGTCGCTTTTCCCTGATGCCTAGTTTATCAGGTTAAATTGAAATTTGTTGGGGAGGAGGGGGAAAAGGATGAGCTGAAAGAATTCCTGAGCTGAAAGAAACCTCAAAGGTCACCAACTTTTTCAACAAAGTAACTCCCATGGTAAGAGAGGGAACTTGAATCTCCAGGAATCTGGGGACTTAGCCCAAAGTAACCCACCACAAATGGGAATATCTTTGAAATCTCTTGGTTTATCTTAAAACTTTGCATAAAGTTTGTATTGATTCAATATAACAATGTTTGTTTTAATATAAAAAGGCTTTAAATTACTACATCCAACTCACCAATCTCTAAATAAAACTGTCTAAGGCCCTACCCATGATATGTCAAATGGCTTGGCCAAGACATTTATCTTGTAAGGGCCAAGACAGAGTAAGAATTCAGGGCCTAGCACGGTGGCTCACGCCTGTAATTCCAGCACTTGGGAAGGCCAAGGTAGATGGATTACCTGAGGTCAGGAGTTCGAGACCAGCCTGGCCAACATGGTAAAATCCCATCTCTACTAAAAATACAAAAATTAGCCAGGCGTGATGGTAGGTGCCTGTAATCCCAGCTACTCCAGAGGCTGAGACAGGAGAATTGCTTGAACCTGGAAGGCAGAGGTTGCAGTGAGCCAAGATCACACTATTGTACTCTTAGCCTAGGCGACAGAGTAAGACTCCATCTCAAAAAAAAAAAAAAAAAAAAGAGTTCGAGTCTCCTGACCACCATGCCGTATCTCAGTTATGTACCAATGGAGATGAATAGCAGTGCAAGATGGTGAGGACTGTGTCTGGGGAAAAGGGAAAAAGGGAAAGTGGAAGGGGTCTTCCCTTCATAATTTTTCTCTAGGATTGACTCTGGTGTGAAGAATGTATAAAGTAAGGGAAGAGATCTAACTATATGCCCACACTTTGTACTGGACACCTTATATTTATTATCTCTCTTAATTTTCATAGCAACTGTGGAATAAGTTATCACCATGATACAGTACAAGATGAATGAATTCTGAGATTAGCAATTTGCCTGTGACTGCTCAGCTGGTAAGAGGTAGAGTTAGGATTTGAATCCAGATGTGTCTGACTAGGTCACACTGCCTCTTTTCCACAGATGTTAATTAAACGTATACTATATGCAAAGTACTGTGCTAGGTGATTTAAAAATAAATAGCTGACTAGGGATATAAACAAGGAGCTGTTGGTTGTCTTGTTCTTGGAGTCTATAGCCTAAAGGAGGAACTCCTTAATTAATTAACCGGTCATCTTAGCTGTCTATCTAATGCCCCAATCTGATAAAGAAGTGAATGAGATCACTCACAACCACAAAAATTAGAAGATATTTTCAGTGTTCATAAAAGCTTTTTAAAAATCAGTATACACCACACATGGCCAAAGCCCTTTTTATTAATACTTTATAGTTTTGCATGGCATATGGAACAATGTTCCCAAACTGTCCTAAGATATTAATAGGTTCAGCAAAACCAAAACCAAAACCAAAAACCTGGTGTTAGCAATATTTTCTTCAAAGTGCATTAAAAATATAAATGTAAAAAAAATACTAAGCACATTTCTCTTGTTCTTATTATGTAAAAGTCTGTATTTAAGGAATAGTGGGCAATCTTAAGAGGAAAAGAAGTTGCATATGTTACCAGAAGGCCAAATGACTGGTGATCAGTTTGTTAGTCAATGCAGAGTCAGGTTTTACCATTTTATCAGCTTATTCTAAACTTTGATGTATGTCAACTATTCAGTGATCTTCAGACTTTCTCATGCATATTTGTGATATAGATAAAAATTTTGATTGTTTTAAGGTGGTTTCCTTGACACTATTTCTACTGTTTACTTTAATCTAAATGCCTATTGTATTTCATGGATTCATATTGATCTTTCATCACTACTTTATAATGTGTTTTGAGGGCAAACATTTTTGTGAAATACTGATCTTGAACTTGTTGCTGCCAAATTGATACCAGGATTTGATTGTCAGTTTCTCAAAAGAGATACTAATCTTTTTTATTTGGTTTTCTACTTTTTGAACTTTCGTTACATATTAGATGGATGTGTGGTGTCCAGTGTATGTATATCTACAATGTTAACAGCACCTAGATGGAATGCACATAGATGCGCTTTCTTACGTAGTTAGTAACAAGAAATATTTAATGAGAGTGGTTAAAGAAGTACATTTTATATTATCTGTATTTTGTTACAATAAAAAATGCAACAGGGTGACTGATACTGGTACATAAGAAAGAATACAAATTTATAAATTGCAAAACATAATATTTTTGATGTCATAATCAGATATGACAATAAATAATCATATTTTATTAGTATGAGAAAAAAACATAACCAGGAGCTACATGTCCCATAGGATATAAATAAGAAATAAACTCATGAGAATATTTACATAGAATTAAGTAAAAAGATAGACCACAATTCTTTTTTTTTTTTTTTTTTCTTTTTGAGATAAGGTCTTGCTCTGTTGCCCAGGCTGGAGTGCAGTGGCACGATCTCAGCTCACTGCAGCCTCTGCCTCCTGGGTTCAAGTGATTCTTGTGCCTCAGCCTCCTGAGTACTTGGGACTACAGGTGTGTGCCAACATGCCCAGCTAATTTTTATATTTTTAGTAGAGACAGGGTTTCACCATGTTGCCCAGGCTGGTCTCGAACTCCTGACCGCAAGTGATCTGCCCACCTCGGCCTCCCAAAGTGCTGGGATTAGAGGCATGAACCTCCCAGCCTAGGCTACAATTTTTAAACAGAAACCGGTCATTAATGTGTTCTTAGTACTTGGCATAGTGTTCTGACACAGAGTAGGTGTTCAAGATATATTTTTTGAATGAATAATAAGATTATTTCCACACTAGAGCTCTTTCCCTAGTTGCCCATTTAACCTGTTTACTTCCGAGAGCAAGTTACATAACTTATTCCCTTAGAATATAGTGAGGCTAAACCAGAGTGATTATAAAACTCTTGATAATACCACATTAAAATACCATCATTCTCAGCAAACTGTTACAAGAACCAAACACTGCATGTTCTCACTCATCAGTGGGTGTTTAATAATGAGAGCACAGGGACACAGGGAGGGGAACATCACATACTGGGGCTTGTTGGGCGGTGGAGGGCTAGGAGAGGGATAGAAGGGGGATGGGAGATAGGGGAGGGATAGCATTAGGAGAAATGCCTAATGTAGATGACGGAGTGATGGATGCAACAAACCACTATGGCACATGTATACATATGTAACAAACCTGCACGTTCTGCACATGTACCCCAGAACTTAAAGTATGATAAAACAGACAAGCAAAATGTTGTGTGTAACAAATATATCTGGGTAAAAATACTTTTAGGAAGCTTTATTTAAAAAATCATTTATGTACCTTTATTATCATATTTGATTGAACCATATGAAATTGTCATTTTTTGTAGGTCAAAAATTAGCAATTTTATTTGGTTTGGTCTTAGTTTATAAATTACTGGCTAGTGTGTGGCTTCAGTTTTTCATGTTGGAAACATTACAACTTGGAGAAAATGCACTTTAATGCTCATTAAAAGGATTCTTTTTTGCTTCCAAGTGCCAGGAACTGAAAAGTGATCTCAGAAATCAGAACAAATATTATAACACCTTCATTAAAATATGTGAGCCTGACACCTTTACTGCTAAATTTTATGCTTAATCACAAATCTCCTACCAGAGGCTGTGGAATGACCATCTGAATGTGTTGTAAGAACTCTTAATGGTCTTAAATATTGATTGCCTTAACACACAGCAGTCCCTTTCACTTCTGAAGTTTAAATAAGCCTTCCCAATTATGGTTTAAAAAATGGTAATATCATTTACTTCATAATTAGAAGTGTAATAATAAAGTAGATTTATAATTTGTTTTTTAAAATATTACCAGTAATGCTTACAATCATTTGTAGGGCCCCCAGAGGTAATGACCATGGGCAAAATTTTATACAGGAAATGGAACGCTTTGCTTCTGATGTTGTACATGACACCTTTAGCTACTTGTGAACACTGCCACATGAGAGACTTCAGGGAAACAACCTTCATAACTGAGAAGTGTAAGGGAGAGAATTAGAGAGGTACAGACTATCACCTTCTAGCTTGTAACCAATGTGCCCTCTTTATTTTCCCAGTCTCTGTTTATCGAGGAAGGATTTAGACTGAAATTACACAAGAATGACCAGTTACCTAGTCTTGCTAGTAGACTATTCCAGCATTAGTGGGAGGAGTGAGTGGATGATACACTACATTTTAGTCACTGTAAAGCCATCCAGACATTTTCTATGCTTATATTTACCTATACACTTTAAAAAATGGTACCATATGACACATCCTGCATCATAGTCTGCTATTTAAAAATTTTAAAAAATATATAATGAACTTCCTTTTTCATTATTATTTTTATACAAAGGTCTTTTTAGAGTTTCTTACAATTGTATTGTACATGTGTTGCTCCACAATTTATCCATGAATCCTCTATTGTTGTTCACTAAGTTTTTCTAAATCATTTCCTCACTATTAACACCATTGCAGCTAAATGTGAGCATAAATTCTTAATTCTTTCTTAGGATAAAATCCTAGGAGTGGAAATTTTTGGTTGACAATGGGGATTTTGAATGATTTCTTGGAAAAACATTTAGCTCACAAAAGCAGAGAGTTGGACGAGATCAGAGGCAGTAGGGTAGACTTTTTCATACTCAGGGAGCTTCTGAAGAGAGTCTAGTCTATGCAGCTTAGAAATATGAATTAGACATTGGAAACATTTTATATTTTCCACCTTATAGTTTGATAATTATTTTAAACTAAGGCAAGAAAGATGGGTAGAGTGAGGAAATCTAAAAATGGTTAACATTTCTTGGGGTATTTATTATGTGTCAAGCAATGCTTTAAGCACTTTTCGTGTCTCATTTCACTTTAGTCCTACTATAACTCAACTCAAAGAAGTGGGTGAGGAATGGAGGGAAGCAAGAAAAACTAAACAACTTTCCCAAGGTCTCACATCTAGTACTGTATATGGCAGAGCCCAGAGCCATCTGTACTCTTAACACCTGTGCATTGCTTCCTGCCATCCAACACACTGGGCTGTGTAGGCAGAAAAACTAGGAAAGCCTTATGAGAGGCTATAGTGCACATGATATCTTTCTAAAATCTTCTATTTTTTCTGTTTTTTTAAAGTTTTATTTTTGTGCCAATGCCATATTCTCTGTTGCTAGTAAATACAATGACTATATAACCTTAAATATTTTACTATTTGCCACCAATTATGAATGTCACTAAAAATTTATCTTTATTAATTATAAGATGCCACATCAACTGTTGCTACAGTTAAATTAATTCTGATAGTTGGTATAAGTAAATAATTACTTTTATGTGATTGTACTTGGTAAGGACATTTCTGAATTCTCACTGGATAAATTCTTTATAGTTTGATTAGTCTTCAAGTCAATCAGACACAACAGGGAAGATTGTGGAACTGTCCTTTCTAGGAAGTAATGCTGCATAGGTTTTTTTTAAAACAATTTTTTTTTGTGGGTACATAGTAGGTGTCTCTATTTATGGGATATATGAGATATTTTGATGCAGGCATATAATGCTTAATAATCACATCAGGGTAAATGGGTTATGCATCACCTCAAGCATTTATCTTTCCTTTGTCTTACAAACAATCTAATTACATTCTTTTAGTTATTTTGAAATATGCAGTAAATTAATGTTAATTGTAGTTGCCTTGTTGTGCTATAAAATGCTAGATCTTATCTGACTATATGTTTGTACACATTAACTATACCCATTTCTGCCCTCACTCCCTGCCCCATTACCCTTCCCAGCCTCTGTAACCATCATTTTACTATCTCCATGAGTTCAATTGTTTTAATGTTTTTTTTTTTTTAGCTCCCAAAATAAGTGAGAACATGTGAAGTTAGTCTTTCTGTGCCTGGCTTATTCACTTAACATAGTCACCTCCAGTTCCATCCATGTTGTTGCAAATGACAGGATCTTATTCTTTTGTATGGCTGAATAGTACTCCATTGTGTATATGTACCACATTTTCTTTATCTATTAGTTTGTTCAAGGACACTCAAATTGCTTGCAAATCTTGACTGTTGTGAATAGTGCCACAATAAATATGGGAGTGCAGATATCTCTTCAATATAATGATTTCATTTCTTTTGGTCCCATACCTTATAGTATGATTGCTGAATTATATGACAGTTCTATTTTTATTTTGGAGGAAAACCTTCAAACTATTCTTTATAGTGGTTGTACTAATTTACATTCCCACCAACAGTATACTAGGATTTATTTTTCTCCACACTTGCCAGCATGTGTGATTGCCTGTTTTTTGGATAAGAACCATTTTAACTGTGAGATGATATCTCATTGTAGTTGTGATTTGCATTTCTCTAATGATCAATGATATTAAGCACACTTTCATATATTGGTTTGCCATTTGTATGTCTTCTTTTGAGAAATGTCTATTCAAATTATATTACTCAGGGTTCCCTAGAAGGACAGAACTGATATGATATGTATATATATATATATATATGAAATAAGAGATATACACACACACACATACACACACACACACACACACACACACACACATATATATATATATATACACACACACACACACACACATGTATATGGGAGTTTATTAAGTATTAACTTACATGATCACAAGGTCCCACAATAGGCCTCGTAGTTTGAGGAGCAACGAGAGCCAACTCAAGTCTCAAAACTGAAGAACTTGGAGTCTGATGTTTGAGGGCAGGAAGCATCTACCATTGGAGAAAGATGTAGGCTGGGAGGCTAGGCCAGTCTCGCCTTTTCACATTTTTTCTGTCTGCTTTATATTCACTGGCAGCTGATTAGATTGTGCCCACCAGATTAAGGGTAGGTCTGCCTTCCCCAGCCAACTGATTCAAATGTTAATCTCCTTTGGCAGTACCCTCTCAGACATGCCCAGGATCAATATTTTGCATCCTTCAATCCAGTCAGTTTGACACTCAGTATTTGCCATTACACAGATCTTTTGCCCATTTTAAAATCAGATTTATTGTATTTTTTCCTATAGAGTTGTCTATATAGTCTGGTTATTAATCCCTTCTCAGTTCCATAGTTTGCAGATATTTTCTCCTATTCCTTGGATTGTCTTTTCACTTTCTTGATTGTTTCCTTTGCTATGAAGAAGCTTTTTAACTTCATGTGATCGTAATTTGTCCTTGTTTTCATTGGTTGCCTGTACTTATGGGGCATCACTCAAGAAGTCTTTGCCCAGTCCAATATCCTGAAGAGTTTCTCCAATGTTTTCTTTTAGTAATTTTATAGTTTTAAGTCTTAGATTTAAGTTTTTAATCCATTTTGAATTGATTTTTGTATATGACAAGAGATAGGTATCTAGTTTTAATCATTTGCATGTGGATATCCAGTTTTCCCAGCACCGTTTATTGAAGAGACTATCCTTTCCCTAATGTATATTCTTGGCACCTTTGTTGAAAATGGGTTCACTGTTGATGTGTGGATTTGTTTCTCAGTTCTCCATTCTGTTCCATTGGTCTCTGTGTCTGTTTTTATGTCATGTTGTTTTGGTTACTATAGACCTGTAGTATAATTTGAAGTCAGATGATGTGATTCCTCCAGTTTTATTCTTTTTGCTCAAGATAGCTTTGGTTATCCTGAATATTTTGTGGTTTCATATAAATTTTTAGGATTATTTTTATATTTCTGTAAATAATGTCATTGGTATTTTGATAGGGATTGCATTGAATCTATATATTGCTTTGAGTATATGGACATTTTAACAATATTGATTATTCCAATTTATGAACATGAACTATCTTTCCATTTTTTGGTGTCCTCTTCAATGTCTTTCATCAGTGTTTTATAGTTTTTATTGTAATCTTTCACTTCTTTGATTTATTCCTAAGTATTTTATTTTGTTTATAGGTATTATTAATGGGATTACTTTCTTGAATTCCTTTTCAAATAGTTCACTGTTGGCATATAAAAATGTTACTGATTTTTATATTTTGAGTTTGTATCCTGCAACTTTACTGAATTTGTTTCTGAATTCTAATAGTTTATTGGTGGAGTTTATTGTAAAGACAAATATAGGTTTTTTTACAAATGTAAGATTATATCATCTGCAAACAAGGATAATTCAACTTCTTCCTTTCCAATCTGGATGCCCTTTATTTCTCTTGCCTGATTGCTGTAGCTAGGACTTCCAGTACTATGTTGTATAACAGTGGTGAAAGTAGGTATCTTTGTATTGTTTTACATCTTAGAGGAAAAACTTTCAGTTTTCCCTCTTTCAGTATGATACCAGCTATGGGTCTGTCATAGATGGCTTTTAATATGCTGAGGTATGTTCTTTCAATAGCCAGTTTTTTAGGATTTTTTAAAATAAAGGAGAGATGTTAAATTTTTTCAAGTGTCTTTCAACATCAATTGCAATAATCATATCATTTTTGTGCTTCACTCTGTTGATATGATGTATCACCTTGTTTGATTTGCATATGTTGAGCCATCCTTGCATCCCTGGGATAAATCCTACTGCATAGGTTTTGATTTTTTATTTCCACATAGTACAAAAAAAGTTTAATCTTAATAAATACCTAACCTTGTCCAGGTCATCATATTCTGTCAAAAACACTCCCATAACACTGTCTCTACCTTTAAAATGGCTGAAGATAAGTACACGTTTATATTGAAGAGTTACTCATAAACACTTGAATAAATGAGGATTATATTTGTACACTAACCAACCGGAACTGATGTCTTTCTTTTCCCCATTGCTACTTCCTCCCTTCTTCAAAATTCTCAGCTCCTTTTAAGTTTCAGTGAATACAGCACAGTAGTTAAATACATAAATTCTGGAGCCAGACTACCCAGGTTCCAATCCCAGCTCTGCCATTTACTAACTGCGTGATCAAGGGAGAGTTTCTTAGCCTCTCTCTGTTTCTTAGTTTCTTTATTCCAATCGCCAAACTTATGTCTCCTCAGACCTGTAAGTCTAACTACTCCTCAGACCTGTAAATTTGTACCTAATTGGTATCTCAACTTGGTGGCCTAATAGATCTCTCAAACTTAACCTCGCCAAATAGAGCCTGTCTCATCCTACTCTTTCTTGTTACATAAATGGTAACATCACCTGCCCTTTACTCAAACCAAAAATTTGGGAGTTGTCTTTGATTCTTCTTTCTTTCACTCCCTCACTCAGTACATCAGTGAATCTTATTCCTTTTACCTCTAAAACAAATCTCAAATCTGCCCACTCCCACCAGCACTGCCTTATCTAAGCCATGTCATCTAATGTCTGGGCTCCTGCAATGGTTGCTTTACTGGTCCCTGTTCTATCACTCTTGTCTAAAATCTAGTATCCCTGCAGCCAGAATGATTTTTGTAAAGCATTAATTTTTTTAGTCATTCTCTTATTCTAAATCCCTCAGTGGCATTTCATCATGTTTAGAATAAACGCCAAACTCTTTAATCTGGCTTTCAAAGTCCTACAAAATTGGATGCTGCAGTGAGTTGAATAGTGTCTTACCCAAATTCATGTCCTCAGAAGGTGGGAATACAATTTTACAGATGTAATTAAGATGAAGCCATATTAGATTAGATGTATCTAAATCAAATGAGTGATGTCCTTGTGAGGAGAGAAGAGAACACAAAGAGTCAGAGGAAATATAGAAAAGGCCATGTGAAGGGGAAGGCAATGATTTGAGTGATGCAGCTGTGAGATAAGGAACACCAAAGATTGCCAAGAGTCACCAGAATCTAGGAAAAGACAAAGATTCTCTTCTAGAGCCTAGAGCCTTTGGAGGCAGTGGACCTTGCTGACACTTTGATTTTAGACTTCTAGTCTCCAGAACTGTGAGAGAATATACTTATGTTGTTTTAAGCCACCAAGTTTATGGTGTTTTGTTACAACAGCTTTAAGAAACAAACACAGGTGCATTTATAACACTCCAGCTTCAACTCTATTGTCCTTCCCTTTGCTCTCTACCCTTCAGTTACACTGTTTTCCCTGTCCCTGGTGTTGGAACACCGAGCTTGTTCTCATCTTAGGATTTTTGTACTAGCTATTCCATTTGGCAAACGCATTCCTGGATCTTTTCATGGATCCTTCTTGTCATTCACATCTAGCCTAAAGAGAGACTTTTCTCAACAACCCATTCAAAAGTAGCCTCCCAAACACTCTCTCACACATCACTCTATTTTAATTGTCTGCTTTGTACTTACTACAATCTGGTGTTTCTTATTCATTTACATATTTATGGAGTCTGTTGCTGTTCCCTCAGTATACACATTCACACACACCACATCCTTGTGCATTCTCTGTACTTATACTGTCCAGAAGGGTAGCCGGTAGCCACATATAGTGATTTAAATAGAAATTTACATTAATTAAAATTAAATAAAAATTTTAAATACAGTTTCCAACCTGTAATAGCCACACTTTCAAGTGCTCAATAGCTGCTTGTGGCTAGTGACTACCATAACGAACAGCATAGATGTAGAACATTTTCGTGCATTGCAGTAAATCCTACTATTCATTGCTGCTGTAGAATATAAGCTCCAGAGAAAGAGGAATTTTATATCCTCAGTCTGAATTTGTTTGATACATAATAGATGCCAAATCAATATTTCTTGAATTAAGAATGAATGAGCTTTCAATGGAAAATTGAGCATTAATGTGAATAAACTTTGTAAAAGTAAATGACCATTTCTGCTACTGAAAAGAAATATGGCTTTCAGGGGAAAAAGACTTCTGTTCATCTGGGCAGAGTTTCTGGAACCACATTTGTCATTGATTATTCTTTTTGTTTGTTTACTCAATAAATACTCAAAAATAGATTGGTTATAAAGAGGATTTCAACGAATTCTCTCATCTTGAATGATGGCTTTTTTGGCTTGTAAGTAAAAAGTTTTAGCAGGGATCTTTTGAGAGGTGGGAGGAGGGCAGGTAGGGGTGTGGGCTGAATATTATCTTCTGTGCAGTGTAGCATTTTCTCTAGATGTCTAAAGAGACAGTGTTATCAATCTCACATCTTTAGTAATCATTTCTCTGTGCTTTGATTAATGTGGGTGTAAAATGTGTCTGATGTAGCAAGCATGTGTCTGAAACATTCTGAGACAAGAAGATATAAAGTATTTTAATTTTAAAAATGAACTTTAAAGAGGCTAAAAGGCATAAGATCATTTAATAAAACAGGTATAATGCTATATTACTGCATTAGAATAAAAATCATGGAAATACGTCCTTGTCAGACTTGCAGAACAAATAGAGCCATATGTTTAAAAACCATTAAATGTTGACCATAAGTGCCCTGCTGTGCTTTCAAATCATCACAATGAGGTTAAGATTAAAACTTGTGAGTTTCTGATATTATGCATAGCATATGAAAAAAAGTCAGTCTGTGTTTCTCTTCTTTATCTCATTCATCTATTTTAATACTGCTATGTATGTCAAAGTTCTTAAAATAAATTTAATTGGTTAATGAAGAATTATTATTGATTAATGAGAATTATTGTTTCAAGAGAACCTTTGATTGAAAATCTAGGGACTCAAAGTCATCTGAAGACTAATTCTGAGTGGCTGAACTTGAATAATAATTAGTAAAACTTACCCATTTCCTATTACAATATTGAAGGACCACAGAGTGGGATTAGGGCACTGTTGAGGTGCAATAATCATAACTTGGTCTGAAACCCTGTATAGATTCTCCATGTGCTATTATGTAATTAAAATACAACATTTCCAAAACATAAACTTGATGGCTTTAGAAGCATTGCTAATGTTTTTACATGCAATTAAAATGGAGGAAAATATAAGGAACTAGGTAGAATAAGACTTCTTTGCTATAAAATTGAATAAAGAGGGGGAGTGTGTATGTGTGTGTGCGTGTGTGGGAAAGAATACCCGTGAGAGAGAAAAGAGAGGCAGGCAGAGACAGAGAGAGGCAGAGAGAGGAGAGAGGAATAGAACATTACAAATGAGGGGAGTATGCCTGATTTCAGAAATCAAAAAATAAAATCTTCAAAGTGTTCAGAAAGCTTGATTCAGACTCCAGATGATTTTCTCTAACTATCCAACACAGAGGGACATCTCAGCATTTCTGTGCTGTGTTCAGCCAGAGGCCCATGGCTGATGATAAAGATGCTCTGGTAGAAATGAGTTACCTCATTTCCACTAGGGTTCTGGTAAGAGGCAAGAAAGGAGCAATGATTCTTAGACGAACAGTGCCTTGGTTAAAGTGACCCAATTTCAGATCCACCAATGTAAAGAAGAGGCAAGTCCTTTAGCTATGGACAAAAACAATGAGGAAATAAGCGTCTCTTATTTGAGGGTTCCCTGTGCAGTCCACCTTTTCCAGAAAGTAACTCTCTCATCAGTATTTCTCCAAAGAAGTGACCATAGGTTTCCTTGTTTCTTGGGTTTTTTCTGACATGAATGAGAGAAGAAATGTAGTGAGGAGAGTAGAGCCAAGGAGGAAGGGATGGAAAAAGAAGAGAAGGACAAAATATGGCAGTAAAGCCCATTTGTGAATATTCCAGATAGGCTTGGAAATCAAGATGCCCCATGACCCTGTTTATAAAAGGAAATCTGGTTTACATGATGAAGCATAACTTATAAAATGTGCTCCCCATGAAAAATCAAATGTTAGCCCCTCCTGTGTGTATTCTAAAGAACTCCCTTTCTTTCTCCTTTGAAAAATTGAAGTGGGTGTGGATAAAAAGGACTGGTTTTTGGCAAGAGAGGGGATTTGGGGTAGAAGTATATAGAAAGGGAGACAATTGAGAAGATAAATGCTTCTGCTGGGGGTGTTTTCTAGGAGTCTTCTTAGATGTGTGGGGCAGTTGCAGAACTGAGTTTGTGCCTTGACTTGGCCCATGCTCCTCTTCTAAACTTGAAAATAGTTTGAGTTCTATTGAGCAGAGATTGCAGACCATAGAGCCCACTTTATTTCCACTTTACTTCCTCCTACTGCTTTTCTCTTCATTCCCAACTCCCTTCAGCAGGTGTACAGAGAGGGAAGTTGCTGTGGCACCTCTCATCTTGATTCTTTCTGTCTTTGACCTCCAGCTTCTAATTCCAGGGAAGGCTTTGAGGATCCTACAGGACTCCTAACCGTATTCTATCTCTACCAGGCCCTCACTGTGCCTAGAAATTGAAGGAAGGAAAATAACTAATGGTATTATTTTGCTGACTCTGTTTTAAATTAACCCTGAATCAAATATTAGGAAGACAGTGAATAACTAAAGGCTGGGCAAATAAACAACTGTTCTGTTTTTGAGAAAATCTTTGCATGACAGTTCTCAAATTGAGTAAGTAGGATTAGTACTTTATATTGCATTAAGCCATCTGTCACTGTAGGTTCAGTAAATCAAATAGCAGATGTAAAATTCTAAGTGAATGATAAGAGCGATATCATTATTAGACCCCATAGTTCTAATTTCTGCAACACTCAAATTACAGAAGAGCCAATATCCTGATGGTCTAACTGCTGTACCCTAAAATGTAGTTATGATGCCACCATGAAATCAATATCCCCTGAATTTTTTTGTCACGTCAGTTCTCTACTGTAGATATTTCACCCTCTCCCTATTTCCAGTCTTTTTCTTTTTTGTCTTCCTACATATTTTTTCTAAACTGACATTCCTCCAAATGTTTAATTGATCTTGTAAAGTCTACCTCTAGTTTCCCGCCTTCCGTCTGTAAGCTCTCTTCCGGTGAAATCCCATGTCAGTAAAGACATTGTGATCAGCTTTTTATGCTTCTTGCCTTCTTTGCATCCAATCTCTTTCCTCTGGAGTGTGCTTATTTCTCTTCAACTTCACCTGCTCCACAATAGCTCAACATCTTCGTTCAAATCCTCTAACTTCAACACAGCAATCTCTGAATGTAGCCTAATTGATATTTCTCTCCACCAACCTTCTGTAGCTCTGAAAAGACTATATAGCCTAGTTTTTAATTATAGACACTAGACCATTCTTAAATACTGTGTGAAAGAGCCTTACAATCTAAAAAGCATAACAGTGTATGGCATATAGTGTCACCCAATTAATTTTCATTTATTCAGTTGTTCTTTATTGTTGTTTCATATGGATTGTTTTCTTCCCAAGGAGGGTGGAAGCTAAATGAAGAAAGTGACTATTTTATTTCCTCTCCTATGTGTCCCCATTAGAGGCTGGCACCCTGGAAAGCACTCAGTAGATAATCGATATTTACTTACTGACTGAATGATTTATTGACTAATGCACTTTACATTTGGATTCCAAGTGCAGAAGCCCTTGAAGATGGCCTGGTTTTCTTCCAAATGATTTGAAATTGACCTCTGCTACATGATGGAAAGTTCACTGATCCTTTTGCAGGTGGGAAAGTTGAAATAAAAAGAGGATTGAAATACTCTCAGAGTCAAGCAGAGGATTAGTGATAGCTACAACCTAGAATTAGAAGGCAAGCACATCCTGATGCCAGTCCATTGAATTCAGAGTCATTGAACTGTGCTTTATTTTCTGACACAGGTAACTTTTGTCCACCTGTTAATCTTTAATGTGTAAGCTATTATGTAACACATTGCTATGTGAAGCTACCTCCTTTTCTTGTTTCAATTTTTTTTTTTTTTAGTGACTCTTAACAGGTAAAAAATGCATCTAATTATCCTTCATGATGTTGCTTTTTGTTTCTTAGTTGGCCTTTAAGGTCAGGAACTATGCCTTAAGTGCCCTTATACTTTTGGTATATGGCACAGTACCTGGCACATAATAGATGTTTAATAAATAACTGTTTAGCAAATGAATGTTATCTGATGAAATAATTTTTTTAGAGTACTGAGCAATTATCATGCCTAAATCCTCTTTATAGTATCAAAGAGAGTCAAACATCTAAACTGTCTTATTTAATTTGTAGCAACCTATTCTTAATGCTAAATCATAATTCTCTTGCATAGTTATTGTCCTTTAGGAGTAAAATAAGAAATTGAACCCTTACAGCACCATTCTTGATTTGATTCCTAACTATAGGCTAAACTATGCTTTAATTTCCATAGGTAAGAGTATAACATTTACATATTTAAGGAAAGAAAATAACTTCTCCTAACTGAAATAAGAGGTAATTTAAGGAGACAGAATTATTGGTCCCAAGTTAGCAAAAAGGCATTTTAAACCTGACTCATCTGTGCCTTATGGATTTCATAACTGATGATTAGCTTCTCTTAATCAGTTGAACATCCATTTAAGAGACAAATTGATTAGCTCCTTGCATAATTAAAAGAACATTAAGTGCCATCAGTTTGAGTTTAAAAAATTGTTTTGATTAACAGCAAATATACACAGTTTAACATTAAGACATTAAATGGTGTTATCTCAAATTATTATTAATGTGTTATTTTTCAAAATGTTAAGGAGGTGTTTGTAGCTAGTTCAGGGACCAATATTTGCAATTCCCCAAAAAAGTGCAATTTTCATTTTTTCTGGCTGGCATTAAATTTCATATGCTTTTTCCACAAAGCATGAAAGCATAATATAACATATAAATAATAACCAACATTATGATGTAATCAATCAATTTTACTAATTCTTTACTTAGTGAAAGAGTAAATAGCATGGTAAATGCTGAGATACAGAACAAGGAAAATAAATAAATATTAAATGTTTACAAATCATTTCAAAAAGAATTAATGCTGAGGTACAGAACAAGGAAAGAGTAAATGCTGAGGTACAGAACAAGGAAAATAAATAAATATTAAATGTTTACAAATCATTTCAAGAAGAATTAGTGAAGAGTTAGAGGAGAATTAGCAAGAATGTTAAAATGAAGAAAATGACGGTTAAAGGCATCAGGAGCTATACAGGACAAGATTCACGAGCCAGTAGAACTTACAGAATTGAAGGATGTGTAAACATAGAAGAGTAGAAGTGAACAAGACATTAGAGAAATGAAGGATGGAAAAGGCTCCTCCTGCTGAATCCAGGTCCAAGGAGATATTCAAATGGGGTAAGAATGACTTGGAGATGGATTTTCTAATCCACAGGGGGTCAGTAAAGTTGTTTAAAGATGTTCTATGTCAGTAGTGTGTCGAAAATTGCATTAAATTGCACAGATACATAATTAAAGCTAAACATTGAGAATGTTAGGCAGCACCATTCTGAGCCAGATGGTAGTTGATTCTGACTGTACTTTGGGCACTGAGGATCTAATTAGTCTTTGCAAGAAGGTATGCAGGTGTCAGTCAATTCTGAAGTTAGCGCTTAGCTGGACAGGTTAATGGATACACTGGAATATTCGAAATTGATGAGGCCTGAGGCAAGTTTCAAACACTTAACTTGGAGAAGTTTAGGAGCTTGAGAACATGTAAGACATGTTGATTTAGGTCTGTTTCTGAAAGTTTACTAGTATGTGCTGTATGTTTGTCTTTTTATTTCTTCACCTTAAATCACCAGTCCCAGTAAGGATTAGTTTAAAAGAGGACTGTTTTGTATGCTCCAGTACTGAGCTGTTAATCTAAAATGATCATGCTATTTTAGTATCATTATGTTTTACCCATTTACTAAGAGATGTTTGGGCTTGACAATGTCAACTTCACTTGAATGGTAGCAGAGACCACATAGTTCCTGAGAAACAGTCAAATTACTTGAGTTCCACTAGACCACCTTCTCAAGCATTAGTGTTCATAGGTTTTCCCTGGCTAACAAATTGAAAATACAGATTCCAAGGACCATCCTCAGTGATTCTGGTTCAATAAGCTTGGGATGAGAACTGAGAATCTGTACTTTTAACAAATGCTAATAGGTAATCCATCGACCATCCTTTGCAAATCACATACAAACCAAGAGTTCCTTGAGGGTAAGAACAATTATTTATTTTTTATAATTGTTTCAAGATCTTATGTGATGATGTTTGGCAATAGTTAATAATGATTTGTTGAGTAAATAAACAGGTAAACTTGATGTCTCATGATTATTTCACTGTGGCTTGTTCTCATTTAATACTTTGTTATTTTCAAGTTCTGCAATGTTTGCCTAGAATACTAGTCTTAAATTCTTCATCCTAAACAACAGAATCATGTTTTATAATTGGGGTTCCTGTACATTTCATCCTTCATTTAAAAAATATTTATTGAGCTCACACTGTATCCCAGAGACTCTTCTAAAACAGGGGATATATCATTGACATAGACAAGGATTCCTCCTGCATGGAGCTTACATTCTAGAAATCTAAGGTTTGAAAATATTTTCTCAGAAAATGATTATATAAGTTCTTAACACTAAAGAGTTTCTTACAGTCTTGAATTAAGTAAAAAATTCATTTTGGCAACTTTCAAAGCTCACTGAGGAGAAGAGAGATTGGCTTAAAGCACCAGGGAATTTTATTTTTGCACATAAATATTTATATGTATAAAGGGGTGTGTGGTTAATTATAAGCGATGGGAGGAGAATGACAGATGCTTAGATCCTCTGTCCCCATGGAGAGACAGACCTTGCCTGTTGGAGTGTAGTGGCACATTGTGTGGTCTGTGTACTGAATCACTGATTTAAATATTGCAGCAGCTGGAGTGCAAAGTATATCAGCAAATACTACAGGAGAAGGAGTGCGTGTGTCCTGAATACAGAGTAAGAATAAAATAGGTTTGCATAGTCACATTGAGCAATGCTGTGGATGGCCTTTTTCTTTTCATATTTTAGTTTCAAAGGAGAACTAGAGAAGGGCAACTGGGCAGTCCAGGAAACACAGGCAGGTTAAGGAGTAGAGAACTGATGCTGCTTCCTGAATCCCAAATTTCTATTCCCTGCAGAGAGGGAGAAAGGAGAAAGCTGGGGGTGGGGGAGAAAGAGAGAGAGAGAGAGAACTCTCCTTATGCTGGGGAAAACATACTCAGATAATTCATCTCTATAATGAAAGCAGTAAACCATACTGGTATAGAGCCTACTTCAAGGCTCATGAGAAAAATGAAAAGGAGAAAATACAGTTTTCTTTATCAACTTTATTTCCTCTACTTTTGGTGTGATATGAAGTTCAAAATTCTTTTCTCAATTTTCCTTTAATAAATAAATAATATCTCTAAGGGCTTTCTAGTTTACACAGACCACTCCTTTCATCATTTACTATTATTTTCCCTATTTTACAGATTGAGAATGTGAGGCATAGAGTTCAAATGATGGTACACAAAGACTAATTCATTTTGTAAGTAGCAGAACAGATTAAATCCAGGTTCTCTAATTACAAAATCATATTACCCTTCTTATTCATACTCCTCCTGTTTTTGTTGTTGTTGTTATTGTGTCTCCTCTCCCTTTATAATTTCCAAAGTCAGAAATGACAGAAAAGCTGGAGGAGTGAGGCTAGGGGTGGGAGGTGAAAAAATGCTTTACACTGATGCGTGGAAAT
Organism: Cacajao melanocephalus; assembly: GCA_963573385.1. Classification (NCBI taxonomy): domain Eukaryota; kingdom Metazoa; phylum Chordata; class Mammalia; order Primates; family Pitheciidae; genus Cacajao; species Cacajao melanocephalus. Next base: position 118,680 of record CAUYLG010025639.1, read on the forward strand.
TTTCTACTTACAGACGTGATGTTGAAAAAGAGTAGGAAAAATTAAAAGCAGTTTATGCAGAAATGTGAATTCAAACAGTAAATGAACAGATAGATTTCATACTTGAAACAATGAAATAGCTAAAAACCTTTAACTCCTTTTCTCAGTAGTCTAGATTCCTCTACTTTACCACTTATACTAAAGATGTCAGATCATCTGGTGAACTTTCTGTAAAGACCATCTAACTAAAAAGTGTTTCCCAAAGTTCCAGGTTATCACAAGAGTCACCTTCATCTCAACCTGAAAAGGTTCTTGATGGTCATCAGAAGTTATGACCCAGAGTCCTTTAATGTGCTAATTCTTGGATCACAGCTCCCCATCCATGCTGATGCCAATGGATTTTGTAATGTTCATGTGGAAACAGCAGGGAACAGTGAGCTGGATTCCATTCTGCCTCATGCCTCATCAACCAGATGGTTGGCTGTATCAAAGCCAGTAATGCTGATGTCAGAGGCGAGAGAACACAGCTGGATTTTCAGGTTCAAGGGGAAAGAGGGAATCTATAATGCTTAAAGTTTGGGTGAAAATTGCCTTTGGACTGGTGGATAGAGCCAACTAGAACTGATGGAGAGGTTTTAATGTTAAGTCCTGAAGCAACATTTCTGTGTAATTGCTTTTTGAGCCATGGTAGGATCCGAATCCTCTTTATCTCACACCTGCTAACAGACCTACTGGTGCCAGTAAGCTAGCTATTGTGTACCAGATCTAGATGAGATTTTAGCACTGACGTATTAGGCTCCCACCAACTCCTGGCTACTACTATATATCTTCTTTTATCCTTGGATTTCTGGTGACTAGCATGAAACCAAAAACTATGAGGATGGAAAATAGCTTAGAAAACCGGTTCCTAGAAACTTGATGAAGATTTTATTTTTGGGTATATCACTATAATTTTGCACCTTGACTAAGGTGTGAGAAAGGTAATACATAGTCTTGTTTTCTGGCATGATCACACTAGGGCTAGGAGGAAATCTAATTGTAGGCATATGGGACAGAGTAGGCTGGACAGAGCTATTTCCTTACTACTTCCTTACTAGGTGCATACAATGTAGAAAACTTGAAAAAAGGGACTCAGGTCTTTATTCTATCACAGTTGCTGCTAAGATGTTCATTGCCCACTTGTACTTTTCCCATTTGAATATGAACACTCCCTTATAAAATTTTGGCCATGGTTCCAAAGGCCCTAGCACATTCTACCCATGTGTTACCACATCAGAAGTCTTATCACTTGTGGGCCACTGCATGAAAAAGGGGTCCAAGTCTTCTACCCACACCTGAAAAAAACAATATTCCCCACTGTTCCAAAAACGCTTTCACTCTATAGGAATCTCTCTCTTTTGCCCTGTCTCCAGCATTCAGGCTGTTAATCCCTGTTTCCCAAGTACCAGCTTCTTCCCAAAGATCTGGAATGAGGTTGGGGTAGTGGGAAGGGTGTTGCCTTCAAGGGTCTCTTCTGGAAAACAAGGAAGCTACTACAATAATTCCCACAGATCAAGGGAGACTCATCACAGTGACATGATTATTCTTCTTGGAAGGGAGGTAGGATGAAAAAAGTTTCCTTTTATTCTTTATATTCTCCTACTGTGGCAAGAACAAAGTAAAATTAATATCTCAATGAATCATCCTGCCACAGAGAAGTAGGTGACTTGTAGGTTATTGAGGTTCAGTGAAGACTTGTGGGCTGTGAACACACTATCTATGATTAAATCAAGTTTGAGAATGTAGGACCAGAGAATGACTGAACAATGATTTGCAGATGAGTGCTTGATCCAGGAGGATTCAGGCAATACTTCATTGGTGCAATAAATGTGACATTTGGTGTCAGGAGAATAACAAATCCAGGGAGGGAGGGCTATTCAGACCTAAATGTGCAGGGCCAATAAACAGTATTTCTGATGTCAGGACTGCCTGCATATAAGTGTGCATAAAATGCTTAAGCAGTAATCCCTCTGTGATGCTGCAGAAAGACAGTTTCTCCCACAGCTGCAGCAGCAAAAGGGGTGCCATGAATTTTAACCCCCAGGAATTAACCTATGTAAATGACTTCTGGGTAGCAGGAATGATTTTTTTCCAAAAAATCACTCAGCCCAGAAGTAGCTGTTTTCTTGCCAACATTCTGGGTGATTTATACAACGTTCTCACTGAAGAGTGCAGAGAGAAGGGATTTTGCAGCAGAACGTGACTGTAGAACTGGAGGCAAGAGATGTTCCCTGAAGTTCTAATAACTGCACAGAGGCAGAGTGAAAAGATCAGTTAGACCAAGACAAAGACATTTATTTTAGCCTTAACAGTGCACTGATGTGATGGATTTAATAAATAATGCCTTGGCTACATGATTTTTATTACTACCTATTATTTGTAAATAATAACTCCTACATGCTTATTATGCTTATGATATATTACCATAAGATAAGAAAAAATGACTAACATGTATTAGTTACAATTTTGCTATGTTCTATGGTATATTTTTAAAATGTCTACAAATTTGTCCCCTCTCCATATCTATACCACTGATGGTGCCTTCCTATACTAACTCTGGGCTAGGCAATATGACTTGTATTGGTAAATGAGAAAATAGCAAATGCAACACAGATGGATTTTAAAAGTGCTTGAGTAGTGGAGTTTCTCTGTTGCTGCTCTTAGATGTCTGACCAATCCTGTGAACAAGCCGAGGCTACTCTGTGGGAGGATTAGTGCACAAGGTCTGCTTACCTCCATCACTAGAGCCAACAATGAGTTAAACTCCAGAAGCAGGATGAATGACAGACTATATACACTGGAATAAGCTGCATTGAGACCAGGGGAAGAAACTCCCAGAGAAGAGCAACCCAAATTGTGACCTACCCAATTGTGAGCTAAATAGGTGGTTCTTGTTTTAAGCAAATAAGGTTTGGAATATTTTGTAATACAGGCTTGTTATGCAGCAATAGATAATGGATATAGTTCTTTATACACATATAGCTCATTTAATGTTCACAATAGCCCTATAAAATCGATACTATTATCATTTTCATTTTACAGATGAGGAAGCAGGGGCAAAGAGGGAATGAGAACATGAACCAGTCTCATATAGCTCATAAATAGTAGGACCGAGATTGAGATAGCCTGATTCCAGTGTCCATGCACTTAACTACTATGCATGATTAAACATTAAGTATTAATTATTAAACCAAAAAACAAAGCAAAACACCTGTCTTTTTAAAATGGTTAAATTGTTTTTTTTTAAATTGCTGTATTATGTATGATTGATTATTATGTAGGTATGATTAAGATACAAAAAGCTACACATACTTAATGCATACAACTTAATGAGTTTGAAGATAAGTATACACCTATGAGACCATTATCACAATCTGTGCCATAAACATATCCATCACAAATGTTTCCTCCTGGCTTCTTTATATATTGTTATTATAATTATTATGATGAGAACACTTAACGTAAGATCTACCCTCTCAACAAATTTTAAAATATTCAATACAGTACTCTTAAATGTAGGCACTATACTGCATAGTGGATCTCTAGGACTTATTCATCTTGTGTAACTGAAACTTTGTATCCTTTGACTAATACTTTACCATTTCCTCCTCACTCCAGTCCCTGGTAACCATAATTCTACTCTTTTTCTATGAGTATGACTGTTGTCAATTTCTCATAACAAATGGTATCATATAGTATTTGTCCTTCTGCATCTGGCTTATCTCACTTAGCATAATATCCTCTAGGTTCATTCATGTGGTTGCAAATGGCAGGATTTCCTTCTTTTTTGAGGTTGAATAATATTCTTGTGTGTGTGTGTGTGTGTGTGTGCACGCACACATGAGTATGCACCTATGTATGTATATACATTTTGATTAATCTTTTCACCTGTGTAAAAAGAAATCTTATATGAAAAAGAACCCCTCATGGAACTTCTGGCCATGATGGGATAACAAGAACCATATTAACTCACCTTTCTTAAGCAGCTATAAAACTGAACAAAGTAGATGAAACAGTAGGTTTCAGGTATTGAATAAGTGGTACAGGGCAGTGATCCCTGAGATTAAGAAAACAAATGAGGTGACCCTACAATTCTAACAGTTCATTACCTAGAAAGAGTTTCCAAAAAGTAGCACAGGGAAGGGGAATCCACCCAGAGACGAACAGGCTAAGTTTAAAAAGCAGAGTTTGGAGTTTAGGCAGAGAAAGGCAGCTAGAATTTGCAGAGGAAAATATGAGAGGTGAGACCTGCACAGAGAAATATCTTCTGGTATCCCCAAAAAGAATCCTTGAGTCTTTGGATGATAAGTTATCTGCTTATGTATGTAAGAAAACTGCCTGAAGTCATGTAAAGAACCCTGGAAAAGAGTAGATAGATTGTACAGGCCTGGAAACAGTTGGTATTTTCACTAGCCAGAGTAAGACCTCCTAATATAAACAGCCTAAAGTAGAATGCTTGGAGAGGTATAGCCTTAATCATGAGGCCAAATTAACCGTAGATTAAAAATTGCTTAGAATCCACACTAACAAAGCTTAAGAGCAAAACTTAAAGTGATCAAAATGATTCCAAGTAATTTAATCCCCAAAATATAAATAAAGAAATATGACAAACCTATTACCCAACAACAAAAACCTCAAAGTGTCTACATTCAGCAAAAAATAACAGATATCTAAAGAAGAAGAAAAATATGATCCATAACCAGGAGAAAAATCAATAGAAGCATATCCAGAAACTACAAAGATAATGGAAGTATCTGACAAGAACATGAAAACACCTATCTCGATATGTTTGAGAAGGGAGAGGAAAGCATAAAAATGATGAAAGAAAGGCAAGATATAAAAAAGACTCCAAATGAACTTCTGGAAATAAAAAATACAATATCAGAAATGACAAATAAATCAATTAATGAGTAATTTGAATTTAGCAGAATGAAAAATTAGTGTTTATAAAGACATCACAGTATGACCTTACCACAATAAAATATATAGAGAAAAAAATGTCTGTAACAAGAAAATCAGTGATTCACAGAACGCTATTAGGTGATTTACTATACATATAGTTGGAGCCCAGAAGGAAAAAACAAGAAGGAGGGAAATATACATACTTGCAGAAATAACAGTAAAAAAAAGTCAAAATAGGACAAGCTCTGTAAGTCCATATATCCAAGAAGTTTAATGTATCCCAACTATAAGAAACAGAAGTAAACCACTCCAGGAACTTCTGAAGTCCAGTGATGAAGACAGAATCTTAAAGCAGCTAGACATATATTACATGAAGAGGGATAAATATATAAAAGATAGCACATTTCTTCTTAAAAACCATGCAATCAGAAGATAATGGAATAGTATCTTTATAGTATGGAAGAGGGGGAAAAAAATCTGTCAACCTAGGATTTTATACCCAACAAAAATAACTTTAAAAAAATAAAGGCAAACAGACTTCTGCCAAGATGGCCGAATAGGAACAGCTCCAGAGGGCAGCTCCCAGCGCGAGAGATGCAGAAGACAAGTGATCTCTATATTTCCAACCAAGGTACCAGGTTCATTTCAATGGGACTGGTTGGACAGTGGGTGTAGCCCAGGGAGGACAAACTGAGGCAGGGCGGGGTGCTGCCCCACCCAGGAAGTGCAACTGACTAGAGGATCGGGGACTTTACCCCCTTGGCGCTCCAGTTCAGATACTGTGCTCCTCCCATGCCCTTCGCAACCCACAGTCTGGGAGAATGCCACTGGGCTGAGCAGTGCTGTAAGTTGCCAGTGCAGATCTGAGCAACAGCTCCGGCTGGCCTGGTGCTGCAAATTAGTTGGCACAGAACTGGGCAGCAGTTTTGGCTACCACCAAGAGCACCTGCAGGATGGATCTACCCACCCCCCAGAGACAGGGAGAGCTGAAAGCAGGGAGACAAGTGATACGACTTGGAAGGTCACTGATGGGCATTTGGGTTGGTTCCAAGTCTTTGCTATCATAAACAGTGGTGCAACGAACATACATGTGCATGTGTCTTTATAATAGAATGATTTACAATCCTTTGGGTATATACCCAGTAATGGGATTGCTGGGTCAAATGGTATTTCTATTTCTAGATCCTTGAGGAATTGCCACACTGTCGTCCATAATGGTTGAACTAACTTACACTCTCACCAACAGTATAAAAGTGTTCCTATTTCTCCACATCCTCTCCAGCCTCTGTTGTCTCCAGATTTTTTAATGATCACCATTCTAACTGGCATGAGATGGTATCTCAATGTGGTTTTGATTTGCCTTTCTCTAATGACCAATGATGATGAGCACTTTTTCATATGTTTCTTGGCCACATAAATGTCTTCTTTTGAAAGTGTGTGTTCATATTCTTTGCCCACTTTTGAATGGGTTTGTTTTTTTCTTGTGAATCTGCTTTACTTCTTTGTAGATTCTGGATATTAGCCCTTTGTCAGATGAGTAGATTGCAAAAATTTTTACCCATTCTGTTGGTCGCCAGTTCACTCTAATGATTGTTTCTTTTGCTGTGCAGAAACTCTTAAGTTTAATTAGATCCCATTTGTCTATTTTGGCTTTTGTTGCCATTGCTTTTGGTGTTTTAGTCATGAAGTCCCTGCCTGTGCCTATGTCCTGAATGCTGTTGCCTATGTTTTCTTCTATGTTTTTATGGTGTTAGGTCTTATGTTTAAATCTTTAATCCATCTGGAGTTAATTTTTGTATAAGTTGTGAGGAAGGGGTCCAGTTTCAGCTTCCTGCATATGGCTAGACGGTTTTCCCAACACCATTTACTTTCCCCATTGCTTGTTTGTGTCAGGTTTGTCAAAGATCAGATGTTTGTAGATCTGTGGCATTGCTTCTGGGGCCTCCGTTCTGTTCCATTGGTCTATATGAGTGTTTTGGTACCAGTACCATGCTGTTTTGATTACTGTAGCCTTGTAGTGTAGTTTGAAGTCAGGTAGCGTGATGCTCCAGCTTTGTTCTTTTCGCTTAGGATTGTCTTGGCTATGCGGGCTCTCTTTAGATTCCATATGAAGTTTAAAGTGTTTTTTTTCCAGTTCTGTGAAGAAGGTCAATGGTAGCTTGATGGGGATAGCATTGAATCTATAAATTACTTTGGGCAGTATGGCCATTTTCACAATACTGATTCTTCCTAACCATGAGCATGGAATGTTTTTCCATCTGTTTTTGTCCTCTCTTATTTTCTTGATCAGTGGTTTGTAGTTCTCTGTGAAGAGATCTTTTACATCCTTTGTTACTTGTATTCCTAGGTATTTTATTCTCTTTGTAGCAGTTGTA